>CAUYLG010051752.1:0-51539 GCA_963573385.1 Cacajao melanocephalus | reverse complement strand
CCTTCCTGTCTCCATTGTTAAGCACAATTATTGGCATAAAAGAGGTTTTTAATACCCATTTTTAGACTGCATTCTAGCCTGGGCAATAGAACAAGAATCCTGTTCTCTCTCCCTCTTTCTCTTCCTCTTTCTTTCTCTCTTATATTCTTTTTTTTCTTTCTTTCACTCTCACTTTCTTTCCTCTCTTTTTCTTTCTTTCAAAAATAAAAAAAAATAAAAATAAAAATAAAATAGCTCTTATCCTTTTCTCAAGCCTAGTTTTTAAATAATTTATTACTGCTGAATCTGAGCATGTTCCATAGATATGTCTTTTGTAATTCCTCTATTGCACACACCTGCTGACCTTACTATACTCTTGGGTACAACTGCTATATTCTTGGCATTGTACACATTATTACTTACTACCAAGAAGAAGCCTCCAGTCTTGCATGAGATTTAAAGAAACAACTTTAATAGCAGTCCCCATCCCTTGAGGAATTCATAGTACAGCACAGACACGTAGGGTGTGAGTGAGGTGAATACATTCAAAACCAGCTCCACCACTTACAACCTAAGTGGTGCTGGGCAAGAAAAAGCATCTCTCTGACTCCATTTCCTCAGTATAAAATGGTGATAATAATACCTACCTCACAGGTTGTTCGGAAAATTAAATTAAATAATGTATAGGAAGAAGCCAATATAAATTCGTAGCAGATATGTTTTCTTCCATTTGTGTACCGAGATTTAGTTTCTGTCGGGTTTGTGTGTTAGTGGTTATGACACCTAATACCCCTTAAGACTGTTCACAGCAGGAGACGTGAAGGCTGACACTTAAGTCATTTCTTCCCCAGTTTATGACAAGGTTACCTGGTTTCCACGCAGACACAGATAAAGGTGCTTTCTCTTTTACATGCTACACCACATCAAACTTAGTATCGTGCAAAAGAATTTTGCTTACACAGTCATAGAAAAGGAAATTTGCATCAGTTTGCTTGAACATTTTGCTTAGCTATATTTTACTCACATTCTGAAACTCAGTCATGTAATTCAGAGGGGTTTTTCTCTTCTAAAATGATTTGCAGTATATTTATCCAGGAATAATTGCTGAGATGGTGAGATGACAATTACAAACATTTACACAAGTATTAGAATTTTAGTTCTACTCTATACTTACAAATAGGATGCACAGTGAGTTGATAAGGCCATCCAGTGGTTCTTCACAGGTTTCGAATATTTAGGGTGTTTTCTTCAAGAGCTGAATTGTATTTATTGACAGTTCTTCCATCTGCAGTTGCAAAGAGGATGAGGTAGGGAGGAATTGTCAGGATAGCATGAGATTTAACTCCAGTAACAATTTACTGAAAATAACGTGAAATATTTATTTGCACTGTAGTATCTATTCAATTTCAGATAACTTAGCATACAAGATGAAACAAACTTTATTAGTTATTGCTAATCATTATTAAAAGAAAATAATGTAAGTTCTAAGAGCCTAAAAATGCAGGGCTTTTTTTAAATTTTGGAGAGTTGTATTAGTTACAGCTCTCAATTGTAAATAATAGAAGCTCAACTCTAAGTATCTACGGAAAAAAGAAGGCTGTATTTTAAAGTTTCTCATGGGCCATAAGTCATGAATGTGATTGAACTTTATTAACAATTAAAGCAGGGGATTCTGATGCATTTAGGGTTCTCATTTCATCTCTCCTCTGTCCTTTTCTGTGGATCTGTTTATTATTCATCTTATTCTGTGTCTATGGGCCATCTTCCTTTTATTCTGGCCACATGGAGAAAAACAAGACTGACAGCTTCTGAACTTGCCACCTAACATTCTGTCACTGGAGGGAGTCTGTCTCTTTTCCAGGCCTAATTACAAAATTCCTAGGGAAAAGCTTTGATTGGTCCAGGTTGGATCAGGTGTATACTTCACACCCATCAACTGCTGTTAGCTAATCAGAGTGATACTGAAGGAACATGTGGACAGGAGGAAAAGAGCAGGTCCTAGGAGAAGGGAACTGGTGAGACAACAGATGACCACTGTCATGGACAGAACTGTCTTCCCCAAAATCCATATGTTGAAGCCTTAAGTCCCAGTGTGACTGTATTGGTGATAGGGCCTTGAGAGAGGTAACTAAGATTGAGTGAGGTTATAAGTGTGGGGACCTAACTTGGTAGGATCAATGTCCTTATACAAAGAGAATGAGACAGAGAAATGTTTCTCTCTCCTGTCTGCATGAGCCTAAGGTAAGGCTATTATGTGTATCCACGGCAAGAAGATGGTCATCTACAAGTCAGAAAGAGAGGCCTCACCAGACACCAACCCTGCCAGCACCTTAATCTTAGACTCCTAGCCTCTAAAACTGTGAGAAAATTAATTTCTATTGTTTAAGCCACCCAGTCTGTGGCATTTTATTATGGCAGCCTGAGCAGACTACTATAACCACCATAGGCATATACTCCATTCACTCTCTGAAAAAATAATTTCTGATTACCTATTATATCCATTAGGATAAATTCAAATACAAATAACAGAATCTGCAAGAACAGAGATATTAGAACATTAGTCTCATGTAAAAGAAGTTGAGGAAAGTGATCCAAGGCAGCTCCTCAAAATCATCAGAGATGTGGGCTCTTCTGTCTTCTGCTCACCACACTCACTGCATAACTTCTGTCTTCCAGGTCACCTTATGATCTCAGATAGGGGCTGGAGCTCTAGATGTCATGCTCACTTCCCAGTCAGCAGGAAGGAGGAAGGGGGAGGAAAAGATTCCCCACATGTCTGAACCAAATCTTTAATAAGACAGCTTGGAGATCCCTCTAACAGTTTCTGTGTATATCTCACTGGACAGAATTCAGTCACATGACCACACCTGGCTGCAAGGGAGGCTGGAAATATATCTCTTGACTGGGTGAATTGCCGTCATCAGTGACATAGGGTTCTGCTAGGAAGTAAGAATTCAAGAATGGATGTTGAACAGACAATTAGCAGGCTCTGCCACAGTTACTATCAGCCAAACACTGTGGTAAATGCTATATTAGTCCATTTTCATGCTGCTCATAAAGACATACCCAAGACTGGGCAATTTACAAAAGAAAGAGGTTTAATGGACTTACAGTTCCACATGGCCGGGGCAACCTCACAATCATGGCAGGCGGCAAGGAGAAGCAAGTCACATTTTACGTGGATAGCAGTAGGCAAAGAGACACAGCTTGTGCAGGGAAACTCTCATTTTTAAAACCATCAGATCTTGTGAGACTTATTATCACAAGAACTGCATGGGAAAGACCTGCCCCCATGATTCAATTACCTCCCACTGAGTTCCTCCCACAACATCTGAGAATTCAAGATGAGATTTGTGTAGGAACATACCCAAACCAATCAAATGTCAACTACAGCTTCATTCAGAAAATTGACAGGCTAGATCAAAACAAAATTTGATAGCATCTAAAACAATAATCAATAAAACTACCCTCTGTGGATTATCTCTAGTTGACTATATCAAGTAAAATCATCTGTGATTTATAATTGAAGTGACACATTATACCAAACTTCCTATCAACAATTTATTATTATTATTAAAACATTTGGCTGGGCATGGTGGCTCATGCCCGTAATCCTAGCACTTTGGGAGGCCAAGGTGGCCTGAACACTTGAGCCATGGAGTTCAAGATCAGTCTGGACATGTTGAAACCCCATCTCTACAAAAAATACAAAAAATTAGCCAGGCATGGTGGCATGTGCCTGTAGTCCCAGCTGCTCAGGGGATTCTGAGACAGGAGGATTACCTGAGCTTGGGAAGTGGAGGAAGTTGAGGCTGCAGTGAGCCGAGATCGTGCCACTGCACTCCAGCCTGGGCAGCAGAGTGAGTCCCTATCTCAAAAAAAAGATACTTAATTCATGTTCTCTAAGTTGATTACACCTGTTTGCTCATTTTCTTTAACATGCTACACCTTTTGTCTGCCCCATCATCAGCCAGAGAGCTATCTAATTAGTGTGGTGGCTAAAACGATTTCTCCCCAGAAAAATGAAGGATAGTGTTTGCTCACTGATAATGGTTCAGTGTTAATGTTATTAACTCTGCCACAAGAATCTATTTGAAGAAAGGATTTCAGTCAAAAGAAAAGAAAATGGTTGAAAATGACTGTCATTTCAATGACTCCAATGACTGTTGGAGTGGTCCTAGAAAATAAAGCAAAGTGGCACAGATGAAAAGAGAAACACACAATTTGACATTATGTCATTGTTTTCTCACCAATTACAGAGTGACAGTTCAGGGAAAAACAACAATGGTGATGAGGAAATAGTGGAGTGTTGAGGAAGAGTCTCAGAAAACACATTGAGGTCTGAAAGCTCTTTGGCTTCATGAAATATTGTTTTCTGCCTCACGAGAAGCAGATGGAATAAATAGATTGGACCATTATCTATTATTCATTCATTCAGTCAGTCAGTCAACAAATATTTACTGAGCACCTATTATGTGCCAAGCACTGTTCTAAGCATGAAAGGTTTACAGGGAACAGAGTAGACATAATTCCTGTCCTCCTGGATCTTATATTGTAGTGACTGACAGACAATGAATAAGATTGATGAGTAAAAAGTGCAGTATGTTCAATTTTAGATGGTGGTGAGTGTTGTGAAGAAAGGCAAAGCAGAGAAGACTAGGATGCATGGGGGTGGAGGAGGTTTGTCATTTACATGGAATGGCTGAGGAAGGCTGAATAGGAGGCAACAGGAATTCTGAGAGGTAGTGTGCTAGCGAACAATTCAAAAGGGAACAGCAGGAGCAAAGACCCTGGGGTGCTTACAAGATTGCCAGCCTCTGGAGCTGAGTGATTACACGGGAGGATACAGGGACAGAAAGAGGTAAACCAGGTGGGGCCTCCTAGGTCATTATAGTGACTCAGACTCCTGTCGTGTCTGGGATGGGAAGCCACTGGCAGGTCTGGAGCAGACAAGTACAGTTGTAGCAGGATCATCCGGCTACTCTAGTGAAGACAGATCTTTGGGAGGCTTTTGTAATAACTCAGGCGAGAGATGACTGTAGTTTGAGCTAGGCAGTTGAGTTGACGTGGTAAGAAGTGATTCAATTTCCGAATATATTTTGAAGGTAGGATGGATAGGATTTCCTGATGGAGTACATGTCAGGAATGAAAGTAAAAAGTCAAAGATGGCACCAAGATTTTTGGGCAACTAGAAAAATGACAACACTATTTACTGAGATGGGGACACCTGTGAGAAGAGAAGTCTTGAGTCTTAAATACCTTGATGATAGACAAATGAAGATGCTAAGTAGACAGTTGAATCTGGGGTTGAGTCTTGAGTTCAAGGTAGATGTTGGGTTAGCCTGTTCTTATAACATGTAGGTCATGTTTAAAGTCACAAGAATGAACAAGATCACCAAGGGAGAAACCAAGGCCTTCAATGTGTGGCCTACAACGTTTAGGTGGCAAAGAGACTGGGAGAAACCAGAGAAGCGGACTGCGAATGAGTGGTCAGAGTAAGGGATCATAGGTGTGTGGTGGCCTCGGAGGAAGAAAGTGTTTCAAGGGGAAGAGAATCAACTCAGCCAAATTTTCTCAAGCAAGGTACACCAAGATCAGTATCCCTGTCCCAGAAAGTAGGACAAGGAGAGAACATGAAGCTCCAGTGATCACCTAACATCACATACTTGGCATGTAGTAAATGTGAAATTCAAAAGCTCAGATTGTAGTTAGGCATTAGGTAGCTGACACCTGTAATCCCAGCACTTTGGGAGGCCAAGGCAGGAGGATTGCTTGAAGCTAGGAGGTCAAGACCAGCCTGGGCAAGATAGCGAGATAACGTCTCTACATAAAACCAAAAAGTTAGCCAGGCATGGTGTGTACACCTGTAGTCCTAGTTATTCAGGAGGCTGAGGCAAGAAGATCACTTGAGCCCAAGAATTCGAGGATGCAATGAGCCATGATTGCACCACTGCACTCCAGCCTGGGTAGCAGAGCAAGACCCTGTCTCTAAAACAAACAAACAAACAAAAAGCAAACCCAGAAAAATCTCTCTGTTTGACCTTAATCCAAGCTCTTAAAAGGAAAAAAAGTTTAATCTACCTATTTGTAATATCAGTTACATTTGTAGTTCTACATGCTTTTCTGATTTTTTTTTTAATTGAAGATTTCTACTTCTTAGTAAAACAAAGGCAACAAAATGGAAAAGACAACATAAGAGTTTTAATAACTGCCTCAAAAATGATAATTTCATTAAAGTGATGAACATAGGTTGAATCTGCTAATAGCATTTATTGTGTTTGCAAAGTGCTTCAGTTTTTTGTTCTTTGTTTTGCTTGCATTAGAATTGCTTTTCTGCATTTCTGCATTGCTCTGGGCTTCAGCAGCTTGCCTCCTGTTCTTCACAGGGTTCTGCATAGGCTGCCTCTATTCAATCAAATGGAATCTCCAAAGTAACACATTGAATGGGATGTGCAACGAATACTAAAAAAAGAATGAATATTCAAATACTTGGCAGCTGGCAGTTTCTTCATTTAGTGAAGAAATCCTAATTTCTTCATTTAGTGAAATACAAGTGATTTCCAATTTCAGCAACTAAGATAAAATAAATCTTCTCTATTGAACTGCAAAGTAAAATAAATGGTAAACTTTGTTTAAATGTAGATAAGACGGGATGCAGTGGCTCATGCCAGTAATCTCAGCACTTTGGGAGGCTGAGGTGGGAGGATCTCTTGAGTCTGAGAGTTTGAGACCAACCTGGGTAACATGGCGAAACCCCATCTAAAAAATATATACATTTTAAATCTAGATAAGAAGAGATTTGCAAGAAGTATCGCAGCAACAAATATCAAATAAGTATCAAATTTTGCATATTTACTATGAGATTCTGAACACTAAAATGAAAGATCAGGAATATGACAGGAATTTAGGGTTGTGCTATTTAATAGCTGGACAAGAACAGTAATGCACTACTTAAGTGTGCATATTCTTAGAGTTTTCCAGTCCCGTTTCTTCACCTCTTTGTCACTCCACTTAGTCCACCGACATTTTCTGCCTCTCCTCTCAGGTACCTAGTATTAATTCTTCCTCTTCTTCTTCCTCTTCCTCCTCCTCCCCTCCTCCACCTCCCCCCTCCTCCTCCCCCCACTTGTCCTTCCCCTCCTCCTCCTCCTCCCCTCCTCCTCCTCCCCTCATACTCCTCCTTCTCCTTCTTTTTTTCTTTCTTCTCTCTTCCTCTTTCTTATTCTTACTCTTTTTATTTTTACTCTTCTTCTTTCTTCTCTTCTTCTTCCTTCTTCCTTCTTTCTTTTTTTTTTGACACAGGGTCTTGCTCTGTTGCCCAGGCTGGAGTGCAGTGGCCCAATCTCAGCCCACTGAAACCACTGCCTTCCAGACTGAAGCAGTCCTCCCACCTCAGCCTCCTGAGTAGCTGGAACTATAGGCATACACTACCACACCCGGCTTTTTGTAGAAATTGGGTTTTGCCATGTTGCCCAGTCTGGTCTCAAAGTACTGGGCTCAAGTGATCCGCTGGCCTTGGCCTCCCACAGTGCTGGGATTCCAGGTGTGAGCCACCGTGACCAGCCTGCCAGTGTTTTCAAACGTTATTTAATCTTCTCAATGAATGGCCAGAGGAAGGTATTAATAGGATCTTTTTTAAGGAAAAAGAAACTGAATCCTCTTGGTTAAGGGTTTGCTAGAAACCACATAGCCAGGATCTGAGAAAGGTGGATTCTTTTTATTTATTCATTCATTTTTTTGAGATGGAGTTTTGCTTTGTTACCCAGGCTGGAGTGCAATGGTGCGATCTTGGCTCACTGCAACATCCACCTCCCAGGTTCAAGCAATTCTCCTGCCTCAGCCTCCTAAGTAGCTGGGATTACAGGCATGCACCACCATGCCCAGCTAATTTTATTGTATTTTTAGTAGAGGCAGGGTGTTACCATGTTAGCCAGACTGCTCTCGAACTTCTTACCTCAGGTGATCTGCCCACCTCCACCTCCCAAAGTGCTGGGATTACAGGTGTGAGCTACCTCATAGAGCCAGAAAGATAGATTCTAATCTGATCTGTGTCTTCTAATGCCCGCTGTTCTAACGCTTGTTGCTTAATACCACCATGTGTTAGGCTGTTCTCGCATTGCTATAAAGAAATACCCAACCATCCGTTCCTTGGGGTTGCACTACTGTCTATGAGTGCATAGTGAGGGCAGTACTGCTAATGCCTATACATCGCACCTGCGTCAACTGGAACTTTGCTTTACCGTGGTACAATTTTTGGAAAAATGAAAAACCTCTTTTCCATGAAATTGAAAAAAAAATGTCTTTAAAAAGAATAAGGAAAGAAATACCTGAGGCTGGGTAATTTACAAAGAAAGATTTAACTGGCTCACAGTTCTGCAGGCTGTACATGAAGCATGGCACTGGTAGCTGCTTTGCCTCTGATGAAACTTTGGGCTGCTTATAATCATGGTGGAAGGTGAAGCAGGAGCAGTCATCTCACGCAGGGAGAGCAGAAGCAAGAGAGAGAGAAGGGAAAGGGGCCACACACTTGTAAACAACCAGCTCTCTTGAGAACTCACTTACTACCAAGGAGATGGTCCTAAGTCATTCCTGAGAGATGATCTGCCCTTGTGATCCACTCACTTCGCACCCAGCCCCACCTCCAATATGGGGGATTACAATTCAACGTGAGATTTGGTGGGGACAACATTCAGATTATAAGATACCACTACATATTCTAGCGTAAATATATGTGTTGCTAATGTTAAATAGGAGGTATAATAGATCATTGGTTTGGACTGAGCCCCTGCACTAGGCCCAACAGACAAAACCAAAGTGGAGTCAGGCATGCTGAAGTTTCATACCAGCCAGCTGAAACTAGGATCTTTATCCAAGCTTTCAACAAATCAGGACGCAGAGAGAACAGCCAAATCCCTAAACAGGCCAGTTTTTGCCAGCACAATAAGAAAGTTCCTTCTGGTTTAACTTTTACAAGAACAGGAACTTCTGTTTATAACATCAACCTCCTCTGCTTAGCTCATCACAACACTCATTCTGTTTTATAGTATGAGGTGTTGTCCGATTTTAGAATCATAAAAGCCAATTTAATTTTTTAAAAAATATTTTTAAATTTATTTTTTTTAATAGAGATAGGGTCTCACTATGTTGCCCAGGCTGGTCCTGAACTCCCAAGCTCAAGCAATCTTCCCACTTCAGCCTCCCAAAGTTTTGGAATTACAGGCATAAACCACCACACCTGGCCTCAATTAAGATATATATATATTTTTGAGGTGGAGTCTCACTCTGTTGCCCAGGCTGAAGTGCAATGGTGCCATCTCAGCTCACAGCAACCTCTGCCTCCCAGATTCAAGCGATTCTCCTGCCTCAGCCTCCTGAGTAGCTAGGATTACAAGTGTGTGCCACCATGGCTGGCTAATTTTTATATTTTTAGTAGAGATAGGGTTTCAGCATGTTGGCCAGGCTGGTCTTGAACTCTCAACCTCTGGTGATCCACCTACCTCGACCTCCCAAGGTGCTGGGATTACAGGTGGGAACCACTGTGCCCAGCCCCAGTTAAGATCTTTAAACTAAATTTGTTGTAATTTTGTCTTTTGACACTAAATATGATACCTAGTCTGGAAGTTATAAAGAAAAATGGCAAATAAATAAATAAATAAAATTTCCTTCATAGTGGGAAAAAAAGAAAAAAGAAAAATGGCAACAGATCAACTACACGCAACTTTAAAACCTTCGTTTGGCAAAAGAAAACATGAGGATAAGAAAATAACACACAGACTGGGAAAATGTATTTAGAACATGTAACAGAAAAGATTTATATAAAGCACTCCTGGAAATGACTAAGACTATAACTAACAACTCAGTAGAAAAATGACCAAAGAATATAACAAAAGTGAACCAAAAAATAAGAAATACAAAAGAGCAATAAACAAATAAAATTCAACCACATTTTAAAAAATGCAAACAAGATACCTCAGGTTAGCAGTCATTTTACATACTGATAATATTGGCAAAGTCTTTTTAGAGAAATAATTGGTAATATTTACCAAAATCTAATTTTTTTTTTTTGAGACAGGGTCTTGGTATGTTGCCCAACCTGGTCTTGGACCCCTGGGCTTAAGCAATCCTCCCACTTCAGCCTCCCACATAGCTGGGATCACGGGAGCACACCACCACACCTGGCTGCAAAATGTAAATGACTTTATTCTTTCTCTTGACCCAGCAATTCCACATTTAGATATCTGTCGCCCACAACCCAATACACAAAATTCTTATATGTGTATAAACATATGTGCAAGAGAAATTATTAAAGGATTAGGTGTACTAGTGAAAAACTGGAAATAACCTAAATGTACATTAATAAATTAGGTAAATACATTGTCAAAATTTATTCTATAGATTAGGCAATTGTTTAAAAGAATAAGGTAAAGCTACATAAAAGGACGTGAAGATTTCTGAGACATATTGTTAGGTGAAAAATAGTATGTCAAAGGACAATATCATATTTTCATTACCTTTGATGATGAGGTAGGGAGTGGGAAAAAGAGGAGTGAATAGGAACTGTCACTTTTCACTCCATTTACACTGGTATTACTTTTTAAAAAATGTGTTTTCATGAATTACCGTGTAGTTTAGAAATAAAAATGCTTTCCCTTTATTTTACTATTCTATTCTTTCTCTCTTACTCTCCTGTAATAAAATTCTCAGGCAGGATGTGAACAGAAAGAAAGCAGTAACGTTTATTGACTTCCGTATCTCACACTTGGGTTCCAGTGTTTGACTATTTATGATTTCCTTCCTGTGCTCTGACAGTCTCTAATTTTAGGTATGCCTGTACGGTTACAAACAGCATTTTGTTTGGCTTGAATTTTTAAAGCAATGATCTCAAAAAAGAGCTATGCTTCTGTAACACTGTTGTTTAGTGTTTAGGGTTTTTTCCCCCTCTCATAAAAATAACTTAGAATGCTTTTACTACCCCAGACAAAAATGGACCACTTAAGAATAAGTTATTAGTTTGTTGTTAAATGCTAATTATGAGAACTAGATAATAACTTGTATTCCTCAATATAAGCATAATGGGAATGCATCTTTAGGAAATTGATGGGAATTCTGTATATAAAAGGTGCAGTGTGGTTATCTTAAGTTGAAAAGTGAAATTAGCAAAATGGCTAAGAAAGCCCTAACATAAAACATTAATTAGGGTTTAATGATGTAATCTTAATAGTGGGAAAGACACATAATAACATTCTATCAAACTTTTGTTAAGAGTTCCCTGTAATTTTACCTTAACTATAGCATCTGAGAAAGTTCTGTACAATTCATTTTATGAATCAGAATCCAATTATTTTATATTGTTTTCATTATTTTACCCAAGAGAGATTCATAAATTGTTTTTAATCACTTCATTTTAAACCAATAGTGTCTGCTAAATGGATAACATTTCCCATTAAAACATCGTCTCCTATAATTGGTATAATTACTTCATAAAGAGATAAACCACAGCATAATTCCACAGTCTTTGGGTTTATAAAATCTAATTATGTTCACAACACAATATTTTATTCTTAGTGATCTTAAAAAGAACATAAACTTGAACAAAGTCCAGACATTTATGGTAAAGTAATTGGGAGAAGCAAGTTAATTATTGCCTGTAGTGCTGCCTCTATCAGCAGCCTCTGACAGAAAGCCCTTTTTGCAGTCATGAATCTTAGTATAAGAAGGTTTGGTTCTGGTCCCCTGAGCTGTGCTGACAGCCTGTGCCGAAGTGCACAGTGAGGTTCAGTCCTCGAGTACAGGCTTCTCAAGGTTTGTCCAGGACCCCAGTCTCCTAAGTATAGAAGCGTGGAGCCCCCAGCCTCAGCTTTTTAATGTTGCTTCAGAGGCAAGTGTGGAGAAGAGAGAGGGAGAGGCAGAGGGCACAGATATGATCTCCAGCGTCTGTTTCAACAGATTTGTTTTCATCCATGTTACATTTGAGGATTCTGCAACAGACTGCATTTTTTTCTTTTCTTTTTTTTGAGACGAGTCTCACTCTGTCACCCAGGCTGGAGTGCAGTGGCAGGATCTTGGCTCACTGCAACCTCCGCCTCCTGGGTTCAAGCAATTCTCCTGCCTTAGCCTCCTGAGTAGCTTGGATTACAGGCAGGCACTGCCATGCCAGGCTAATTTTTGTATTTTTAGTAGAGATTGGGTTTCATCATGTTGGCCAGGCTGGTCTCGAACTCCCAACCTCAAGTAATCTTCCCACCTCAGTCTTCCAAAGTGCTGGGATTACAGGCATGAGCTACTGCGCCTAGTCAACAGATTGCATTTGGAGAAAGGGAATCAATTGCTAAAATTTATTTTTGAAAACCTTTGTTCAATGCCATAGTCATGTGCTGTCTCTATGTCAAAGGTAGAATGACTAAAAATATAGGAATTAGCCGCTCAGGGGAACTTACCAGAAGGCCAAACAGCAGTCCACATTACCTGAGAACCACATCTTAAAAAATCACAAGCCTCTCTTCAATACTATTTATAACTAAAAAGAAATCCTAATTTTAGGCTGGGTGCAGTGGTTCATGCCTGTAATTCCCAGTGCTTTGAGTCATCAAGGCGGGAAGATTGCTTGAGCCCAGGATTTTGAGACTAGGCCTGAGAAAAATGGTAAGACTCTGTTTCTACAAAAAATTTAAAATATAGCTGGATATGGTGATGCGCACTTGCTTCTCAGGAGGCTGGGATAGGAGAATCACTTGGGCCTGGGAGGTTGAGGCTGCAGTGAGCTGCAATTGTGCCACTACACTCCACCCTGAGTGACAGAGCAATTTTTTTTTTAAAGCAATTCCAATTAAACATACACACACCTGCACACGTGCCAAGCAAACACCCCAAAACTGTACTTCACTTGCACCTCCTCCTATGGTTTTATGTAAGAAAAGAGAGGTAGAGGGAAAGATACTAGAACAGGAGGAAGCGATATTCCTTCATCAGCATTAGTGTCGTCTAGAACTATGGCACTCTATTTTGCCTCAGCATTCCTAAGGATTAACTTGCCTTTCTTTGTATTTCTCTTCCTTTCCTGCCTCTGATTCATACCTTAAGAGGCTTTTTCTCACTTTTTCTCTCTTCTTCACTCCCCTTTACCCATACCAAGAAGCAGAACATGCCTCTTCAGGAATCAGCAACTTAAAAGATTGTGAGACTCAGAGAAAGAAAGTTAGTAATAGGCCCAAGAGCTAGATAAAAAGATGAAAAGATATGCACTTGTCCTCAGAATCTGCAGAAAATTCTGGCTTAAGAAGGTAAAGATGGGAGGTGAGGTGTGGTCAGGATGGGAGGTAACTAGGGGCAAGGTGTACAGGAGGGAGAGAAGTAAAAACATTAGCCACTCAAGACTTTATAGAAGGAATTTGTCAGTGGCAAGCTGGCCTTTACCTGAGACTCAGATGAACATCAGTATCACTTCCTGGGAGTGATCTTCCCTGACTCACCAGCGTCAAGTGGCCAGCGAGTTGCTCTCAACAACATTATCCCATTTTACCTCTAAACAGCACTTACTACCTGACATCTTCCTGAAGTTTTTTCTGCCTCTCTCCACCCCCCACCTCTGGCCTCCTCCCCACTAAAATGTAAGCTCCTTGGGGGCAATGACTTGTCTTAATTTACTGTCTGTCCCTTTTCCCTAGAATATAAGCCCCAAGGCTGCAGGGATTGACTGGTTTTGTTAACATCCATATCCTTCAAAGTGCCTTGCACATATACTAGTAAGGGCATTCAATAGTTCAATGCATACTTCTTGAATAAAAGAATTATAAAAAGAAACCCTTTCTCCCTCTGCGAAGGTTGCATTGTGATAAAGCAGATTAAAATTTTCCCCTGAGTTGGGACAAAGGCAGGTACATTGCTCTCACTGCAGGTATAGTCTCAATTTCTAGTCCATTGGGACCGACAAGGGCTAATGGCAAAGTGTCTCCTCTGTGCTGAACAGTGATGTGGGTTAAGTCACCACTGAATGAAAAAGCAGCTTCCTTTCCACTCCAGGGGGCGAGAAGCAGGCACTGGCTGCAATGGAAGCATTTGCAGAAGATCAAATAATGCTGTAATCCTTTAAGCTTGATAAAAGCTTTTTTCATGTGTGATAGATGACAATTATGGTGAAACGTGCTATAAAAATATTCTTCACATGTTACCAGATGTCTTCATCAGGTTGGCAAACATCAAAGATTTATCTTAGTCTTTTGTTGTTCCAATTATTCGAAAAAGTTGTCTTTGCCCATCAATGTTAATCACAATAGGAAAATCTGCTGGGTAACATTTCTCAGCTTAAAATATGCATTTAATCACTTTTCCATATTGACCTCAAGATAGATCTCATCTCCCACCCCAGTTCTTATAGGCTGTGGCCATAAACAGCACTGCTTCGGAGGCTTCTGAGGCACGGTACAGCTCAGCAGAAAGGACTGTTCTGACTGGCTAGTGATATGTGCATGAGACATGGAATATAAGACAATGGTAGGTTCAACAAGTATTTGCCATCAAAACAGATACTGAACAAATACCTGTTTTAACAACAATTTTCTAACATATATCTAGCACGTAACAAAAAGATTACACCTTGGTGATCCTGCATCTGTTACCTCTCATAGGTTCTACCATAGTGTAAATAATATCCCAACTGCCACAGGAAAACAAGGCCATCACTCTTAACAAATCACACTAAGATCAAATCCCTAATACCTGAATGGAAAGTAAGAGGAAAAAAATAATACAGCAAATGGCTAATTCACTTCTCTTCTGTTTCTGTTCTTCATTTGTTTTGTCATTTGGGGCTATATTTATCTACTCAAGAGAATTTTAAGTGATAAAATGAAAATGAAACTTGTCTTTCCCTTTGCAAGCAAATTTTTTTTTTTTAATTTTAGATGGAGTTTTGCTCTTGTTGCCGGGGCTGGACTGCAGTAGTGCAATCTTAGCTCACTGCAACCTCCGCCTTTCTGGTTCAAGTGATTCTCCTGCCTCAGCCTCCCAAGTAGCTGGGATTACAAGCACCCTGCCACCATGCCTCACTAATTTTTGTATTTTGGGTAGAGATAAGGTTTCAGCATGTTGTCCAGGCTGGTCTTAAATTCCTGAAATCAGGTGATCCGCCCATCTCAGCCTGCCAAAGTGCTGGGATTAAAGGCATGAGCCACCACGCCCAGCCTAATTCTATTTTAAAGGACAATTTTCAGGATGTATTTTACTACCAGATATTTTGCATGATTTATCCTTTCTTTATACAATAGAGAGCTGTTTTGCATCTTTCAGTGAGGGAAAATAAAGAGGAAATAGGTGACACTTTATAAAAAATATAGGAGGTATCCAAATAATGCTGTTTTTGTGCCTGTGTGACTATGAAGCATGTTCCACCTTCGGATCTTAATTCTCTAATTTTAAGAAATGAGAGTGTTTGAGTTTCAGTAGCTTTGATATAGAAAAAGAAAAAAAAAAAAAGAAATGAGGCAGAAGAATAGCTAAAATTAAAAGGCTGTGGAGCTCCTGGAATTTTCACGTTGATGGTAGGAGCACAGAATGTCACTACTCTGGAAACGTGATTGGTAGAACTGAAACATATGCTCATCATATGGCCCAGCAACCCCCCACCTAGGTATTCATCCAAGGGAAATGAAAACATGTGTCCACATGAAGATTTGTACGTGAATAAATTTTTTCAAAAACAGGCTGAATTCAATTTCTACTGCAGGAAAAACTCAAGTTCAGATTTCAAAGCAACTTTGTCATATTGATTTTGACCTTACAGCTCTACTTTTCCAACACTGAAATCCTATTGAAGTGGCTTTCCAAAATATTTTGTGGAAAATAAGAATTAGTAGATGGCAACTCCTCATTCAGGATCCCCAAACAGGAGACAAATTCATCAGGAAGCAAGGTCTGTTCTGGAATAGTTTCATTGGGTGAATCGTTTTCCAAAAGCGTGGTAGTTTCCTCCTCTATTGAGTTTTGTATGTCAGAAGGACTGCTTTCTCCTTGATTTAATATGAGGCTTAAGTCTTCAAGAAATAGTGTGTTGCTCAGTGAATTCACACTTGAGACAGAAAAAGCAAAATTAGGATGCTTTTTTAACCTGGGATTATTTCCTAAGTCTAAGGAATCAAATGGTGGTTTAAGTGTTAAGGAAGTGATTTCATCATTATTGCTGAGGTGGTTTCCCCCAGGCAGAAAATTTGAAATTTGGGGTTTATATCCAGTGTTGAGATCAGGAATATACACAACCGTAGTATTGTCGAATAGTGAGTTTTGAAGGTAGTCTCTTGTCTCCAGGGGTCCTGTATTCTTTTCCTTCTTGTAGTCTGTAGGCTTGTGTTGTGGGATAAAGACTTCGCTTATCTCTGTAATCATGGGATCTACATATAGGACCTGTTCACTGGAATTATGATTCATAAGTTCACTTTTTTCCTAGGAAAGAAAGACATTGTTTTATTTTACAAAAGACATTTAAAAGAACCAACTGGATCATTGAATGAAGACTGGAATTTTGTTTTCTTTCCACTTTCCTTTCTCCCTCCCTTTTCTCATATTGTTTATCTTCCCATATGATTTCCTCCTTTTGTCTTCTGTTATCCTGCTTGCTTCCAAATGTTTATTAAATTCTGCATGAGGAGACTGAAGAAAAGGAATAATAAAAATAATCCACTTCTTAAGCCCACTTCTCGGTTTAAAAGTTTTAAAGAGAAAAGTTGAGTCTTACATATTAACTTATTACTTAATTTTAGAGCCTTTTAAAAGTTGGTCTTCTGAGGCAGGAGAATCGCTTGAACCTGGGAGGTGGAGGCTGCAATGAGCTGAGATTGTGCCACTGCACTCCAGCCTAGTCCACCTCACCCGCCCCGTGGCACTGTCTTTCACAGTCCTCTCACACTGCTATTCTCAAACTGCTTTTCTCAAAATGACACTGTGTCTCAAAAAAAAAAAAGTTCTTAGGAACATGTCATCATATTTTTTAATATTATAAGAATATTAATATTTCTTATTACAAGAAAATACTTTGTTGCTTAAATTAAAAACAGGTTGGGGAGAATCCTATTTTTCTTATACACTGAGAATGAGTGTGTGACAAATGTTTGCTGCTGAGGTTCTAAAGGTATATAGTGGCTGGGAGCAGTGGCTCAGGCCTGTAATCCCAGCATTTTTTGGCCAAGGCAGGCAGATCACTTGAGACCAGGAGTTCAAGACCAGCCTGGCCAACATGGTGAAACCCCATCTCTACTAAAAATACAAAAATTAGCCAGGCATGGTAGCGCAAGCCTGGAGTGCCCCAACTACTCAGGAGGCTGAAGCAGGAGAATTGCTTGAGCCCAGGAGGCTGAGGTTATGTAAGTGGAGATCGCGCCACTGCACTCCAGCCTGGGTGACAAAGCAAGACTCTGTCTCAAAACAAAAAACAACAAATAAACAAACAAATAAAGGTGTATAGCTACTCACAATTCAGACACGTCTGTGATGATCAGGAGGGTGGGTGAAGGTTTTAGCCTGATGACTTTTCTGGGCAATAAATGGACTTGAGGCCTTCCAGCAGATGGCTGGCCTTCCAGGCCAAACTGTCACCCAACACAATTATAAAATTATAGCCCTCCATTATGGACTGAATGTTTGTGTGCCCTCTCCTCAGCCCCACTCATGGTGAAGCCAATGTGATGATATTTGAAAGTGGAGTCTTTGGGTGGTAATTAGGTTACCAGGGTGGAGCTCTCATGAATGGGATTTGTGAAGAAGAGATAGGAGACAGATGATCTCTCTGCCATGTGTGAAGGCAGCTGTCCACAAGAGAGCCCTCACTAGCAAGTGAATTGACTGGCTCCTTGATCATGGACTTCCCAGTCTCCAGCACTGTGACAAATACATGTTTGTTGTTTAAGCCACCCAGGCAGACTAAGACACCATTCCTTAGTCTCTTAGGCAGAAAAGAACACCTTATCTGAGGGAAACCCTAAGATTTGCCTCTAATTCCAGGAGCCCAGAATAGGAAGGGAGTTTCACAAAGAGGGAAATCTTGAATAATGAGACATGAAGTGTCATTTCAATTTTCTTCAGGCCAGCCTCCTTAGGGAGTTTGCCAGGTTTTGGTAAGAATAGTACATTGGGCATTGCTTCATCAAAAAGCTTGATGTGAGAAATGGCTGGAGTAATGCTGGAATGGTGGGTGAATCAGATCATAGAAGTCTTATGTTATAGAACTCAGACTCCATTCTGTTGACCAGCTGTTTTAGAACTTTTAAAAAGTATTGAATTTTTATCCTAGAAACCCTTTGTTCAAATGACATGAGGTTGGGGAGTTAGCTAATAGGTTCACCAGAGCTTGAAACAGAGCTACTTCTATTTGTTTGACAGATACTTCATCTCCTTACCCAACATGCTACCCTAACCCCCAGGTGTCCTCCTGACTTTGAATTCCCTCTGTTTCTCCTGAGCAGCTCCTCATCTCCTATCACATGTTTGGGCTCACCACTCCTATCACATGTTTGGGCTCGTTTCTATCATTGCACTTACATCACTGCATTGCGAGGCTTGGATGATGTGTTTGCCCCTTGGACTGTGTTTTGAGCCCCTTGGCAGGGGCGGGGGGTATCAGGAACACACACAGCTGTTCCTTCCCCCCTTTATAGCCAGCGAAGTCCCTGTATCCTAAGAGTTTTCCTGGTGTGTGGCCTTCTCTTTGCCAGAATGGAAACCTAGCCCACCCCTGTGACACTGTTGCTGACAGTTCTCTCACACTGCTTTTCTGAAATTCCATTGGGTCTAATGAGTAAAACGATGCCCTTCTTGGGCTCCACCTGGTTCTCTATCTCATGTGAAACAGGAGCCCTTTGTGTCTTCAAGGCTCACTTCATTCAGCTTTTCTTCCCTACTCCCTCTGTTCTTGAAGACATCTACCAATTGCATGGTCACCAGGTGACTCGTGCACCAGGCCCACAATCTTCCACTTCACTTTTCCCTTTTTGAATAGCTTTGTTTCTTTATTTCTTCTCTGTTTTCTTTTCCCAACTCTATCATCTCATCTGTTTTAAGTAGGGTTTGAAATATGTATAATTTTGTTTTTGCTTATGTATATATGATTATGTTAATATGTATACACATTTATTTGAATGGAAATTCTATTCTAATTATTAGACTGCACTCTTGGTCTCAGTGACGATCCAGTTTTTGTTGGATGATGTTAGGTTACCTGTAGCATTTTCACAACATTGCTGTTTTTCATATTAGGAATATCTTCATAAAGCCACTTTGGTATTAAAAATAAGATTCGTCTTTTAATTCTAAAAAACAAAATTGACACAGAAGAATCAGGCAATAGAATAATTCTAATTATAAAATAACATATACATTTTATTCTAGTTGACTTCATGTATATTAAAAAATCAAATTTTCTAGGTCAGGCACAGTGGCTCATACCTATAATCCCAGCACTTTGGGAAGCCGAGGTGGGAGGACCACTTGAGTTCAGGAGTTTGAGACCAGCCTGGGCAACATAGCAAGACCCCGTCTCTACAGAATATTAAAAAATTAGCTGGGTGTGGTGGTGCATGCCTGTTGTCCCAGCTACTCAGGAGGCTGAGGTGGAAAGATCACTTGAGCCTGGGAGATCAAGGCTACAGTGAGCTGTGATGATGCCACGGCACTCACTCTGGGCGACAGAGTGAGACCCTGACTAAAAAAAAAAAAAAAAAAAAAAAATTAATTAAAAAAAATCAAACTTCCTGATGCAGAAGCTAAAGTTTTCATTGATTATTTAATGAAAATTAAGTGGGAAACTGTGTCATTATCTTTTCAGATTTTCCTCTCATCTCTATTGCTCTGCTTCTTTTTTAATGAGCAGAAACATTTCAAAACACTCACGCTAGATTCAAGATAAGTAGGAGAACCACCCTGGCAGTAAAACTGTATACATATTAAATGGAGCAAACTTTTATAACCAGAAGATATCCATGTGGGAAGTTTGAAAAACTTAAGGGATATTTTGTAGAACTTTCCAAGGTGACCGTAACTACTGAATATTTAAAAAGAGAATGTTACATAATAGAGCCCTAAAATTTAAGCACTTCTAATTCTAGATTTTGTAATTATTTCAAATAGGGTTGTAATGATGGTGGCAGCTCCAAACTTTCTTGACACGAATGGAGAAGGAGGCTGGGGAACGTGTCTTGCAGTTGTGTGGCATAGTGAGAAGTGGTTTCTACCTTGACAGTGTGCTTATTAAGGATCAGTGGGGCGGGGTTTTGGAAAGAAAAGGGAGAAGCCATAAACATCCCACTTCTTCCCCCAAGCTATCTGTTAACACTGCCATTGTGTGTAAAAGCACTCTCTGCATTGAGGGTACAAATTGGGTTGGGCGAAAAGGTTGTACCAAGAACTTAGAAGAGACTAAACTGATCTCAGACACCTTTTTACCTATTAACAACAGACCTGTTAGCAACAGATCAGACTTACTTGTTTAAACTGGTTCTCTAAGGACCTGTACTAAATAACAACCAAAATGGCTGACTGAACTTCGCTAGCCCAATTTGACCTTGGACTTTAGGGTAAAAATTATTTCTTTACTCATTTTTATACAATGCTTTATGATTCTGTTTTTTTGTTTGTTTTGTTTACTGATTCACACTCTCTTTCTATATGTAAAATTAGACCAAATTAGTAAATTCATGCTATCGGAGTAAAGTTTTTATACAGCATGCTGATACAGTGAGAATATATATGTGTGTGTGTGTGTGTATACATATGTATATATATTTTCCCACTCTTGGTTTTATTATATTTAAAATGTTTTGGGCCGGGCACATTGGCTCACACCTGTAATCCCAACACTTTGGGAGGCCAAGGCAAGCAGATCACTTGAGGCCAGGAGTTCAAGACCAGCTTGGCCAACATGGTGAAATCCCATCTCCACCAAAAAATACAAAAATGAGTTGGGTGTGGTGGTGTGTACCTGTATTCCCAGCTACTGGGGAGGCTGAGACACAAGAATCACTTGAACCCAGGAGGTGGAGGTTGCAGTGAGCCAAGATTGCTCCACTGCATTCCAGCATGGAGAACACAGCGAGACTCTGTCTCAGAATAACAATAATAAAAATAAAATAATAAAATAAATAAATAAATAGTTTTGCCTTCTGTTGCTCACTTCTGTTTCTGAACTAAGGCTTTTATAGATAATGAATAGTTGTATTAAATAAAAGTATCTGTTCAAATGTAAAATAAATATGTTGGAATTATCTCGTTTCATCTTTTTTGAAAAGAGTACTTATTTAAATGATTTAATGAGCAAAGAATTGCCCTATTTCCTCCTTTGTTGTTATGAACTGAAAATTAGTTTTTAGGTTATTCTTAGTTACAAACTTAGTATTATTTAAACTTTCACACTAAGACATGTTCAGATAATAAGATAAATATTGATTTTTTATGGAGTATTAATTTGAACATTAAGACATTTCAAGGGATTTTATAATCAAGTATATTTTAAAACAGCCTCAAATAAAATTCCATATTAGTTTGCCCTTCTCACAAGGATATTAGAGATATGTTTATTAATGTGTAATTTAAGTTTTGAAATATTAAGTTCTGAGGGAAAAACCTATGTAGATAAGAAATCATTGGTACACTGTATTTAGAATAGCTCATTTAAAATCTTTCTACTGCATTTGATTATAAATTTAAAAGAAAAAGATTATTTAATGAAGCAAATGATGGCAAAAAGGAGAAACTCAGCGCTGATTTGGAAAAGAACAATTGAGTCAAAATTTGTGAGCAACTGGACCTACTGGGGAACCGCCACACCAAACAACTCCAGTCTATCAGCAGCTTAGAAATACTCAATGTGGGCCAGGCACGGTGGCTCACGCCTGTAATCTAAGCACTTTGGAGGCCAAGACGGGTGGATCACCTGAGGTCAGGAGTTCAAGACCAGCCTGACCAACATGGTGAAACCCCGTCTTAAAAAAAAAAAAAGAAATACTCAATGCATCGGTAAAATTTAGGAAACCAGAGTCTTGCTTTTCTCAAAATCTCATTTTAAATAACTAACTGTAGATATTTTCTGATAACATCATGGGAGGGGAAAAAACTGAAGGGGGCCAAGAGTAAGGGGCTTTGGGGCTGAATGCTAAAACACCAACACAATTGGAAACAAACTGATAAGTTTAAAAGTTGTCACACTTCTTTTCCCGCTGATTCAAGCCGATTTGTTTGGGTGGGATTCAAGGGTTAAAGCAAACTAAATATGGCCTGAGAAGGACTTCATACTTCTATATTTGAGTCCCTGTGGATGAACTGTAACCTAGCTTAACAGGCATACAAGAGTAAAAACCTGACTTAGCAGTATGTGCCTATAACAATAACTGAGTCTTGGCCAGTTCCAGAGGCTGTACTTCAACCACTCATAGACTGTTAAGTGTTCAAACTGTGTTCAAATAAGGCAAACACCAACCTGTAACAAGCAAGGTACCTGTTGGACCCATTTGTGTCCTTTGATCTCTCAAAGTGGCTGGGATCATGGTAAGTTCTCTCTCAGATTTCAGAGCTCCATGGATTTCTGTTTTGAACTCTCCAAGTTTTTTTGAGCAAATTTCTGTTCCAAACTGGGTTTGGAAGTCACAACAGAAACTGGACTGGGTCCAGGATGGGATATGATCAGTAATTAACTGGCCTGGATCCAGTTAGACGCCTCTTACATTCGACTAGGTCAGAAAGAAACTGGTAGTAAATGGTAGTACTGCAAGGGTTGAAAAATTTGGCATTTAGAAATTCACAGGGATTTTTGTTTTCTACCCCTTTTTTCCATTTTTCTTGCACATTTAGGTAGGAAAAATCATTGGCTAAGTTCATCAAGGAAATCTGAAAGTGAAGTCAATATTTTAGGTAAAAATGAGATCCTTACTTTCTGAAAAGCAGAGTTCCTTCTGGTTTCTACATTAGGCTTGGAAGACAGCAAAGTCTTATAGAAATAGCAAAATCTTAAAGATAACTTATAGTTTAATGTTCCAAATGAACACACTGAAGTGCATTAGAAAAAAACTGGATGAGGTCTCCATCTTGTTTTACATCCTTGGGAGCTTGACTTTGTAACCACGTAGTGGTACTTTCTCTTGGCTTCTGCCCTCCAGGGAACAGAAATTTTAGGGTTCGTGTCACAATTCGCTCTAAAAATTATCTTGAGTAATTAAACTAGTTAAAAGCTTTTGCAAGCTCAAAATTAACTACTCTAGAGTCCTGGGAAGCACGATGGAGACTGCCCAGTTCTGTAGCTCAGTAGCTAAAGTTTTGTACTTTCACAGTTGTGGCCTGAGTTTGATTCCTGGGCTAAGGAATGAGTCCTTTCTGGTACCTGTGTAAACTTTACCATTTGTCAATTCTCTTCCCTTCCATAAATTGTATTGAATTTTTCTTTCCCTGAGCACCTGGGAGGTAAAGTTCAAAAGCCAGAAATATTGGCCACTTGGCATGGCTAAAGTTGGGTAACAAGAGATTTAAAAGGCTTTTTTAAACAGCACTATAGTTAATAGTCAGCTTAATTAAAAGTGGATATCCAAGCTATAGGTATCTTTAAAAGGCCTTTATGTCTTTTCTTTTTGTGGATCTTGTTTTACTGAAAAAGGTTTTTTCTTCTCAGTTGACTGAATTATTTTTCTCCATTTTGTCTTGTCACTCTTAATGCACACATGAGAGGCCCTAATATAACTTCTAATAGCCTGGGACTCCTTGGGAAAAATAAAGAAGGCACCACTGACTCTGTTTTAGGAAAAAAAACCTCTCTTTTCCTAATAGAACCCCAAGAATTAAAAGCAGATAGATCTCTCCCAAAATCTGTTTTGCCTTCCATCTGTGCCTGCTTATTAGGTCCTAGAAACTGCATGTTTTCCTAGCCATTTCTTGAAGGGCTCCACCCCAAGGTCAGTAATCCAATGAAGAAACTGGCAAATGAAAAATCCTACAACTACTGGATCTTGTTCTCTGTGTAGTTATATATGTGTTATCTCTGTGATGTTTATATAAAAGAGCTCTAAGTAATTGGCTTAAAGAAAAATAAGTGCTTAGGTCAAATATTTTGGAAGAAAAAATAAAAACTGTAATGTCTTTTAGTTCACGTAACTTTAGTAATCTTTGGGAAATAAAAACAGCTTTAAAGATTTTTGGTAAAATAAAGACATTTGGTCTAAATTAGACAGGTCAGATATTAGGTTTACCAATGCTTTAAGATCATAAACTGCTTTGAGTTTTGAAAATTGTTCAATTTACCTACTTTGGAGACATTAGATTCTTGATAAGGCCTGGGGACATGTAGAATTAGTCATGCTCCCCTAGCTATGCAAAAAAAAAAAGGTTATAAAGAAAAGAGATTTCATATAAGAAAGGATGTTGTCAGAAAATTCTTGCCTAAAGTAAAATAAATGGTTGTTTAAAAAGAGGACAAGTCAGAAAATCTATGCATGTCATAAATGGTCTGTATACGTCATGAAAGGATTCATGAAAGGAAATTTATGCACCAAAAGTTGCTAAGAGTTACCGTTATACCAAGTAATCAAGACTACTGAAAATACATTTACATGTAAGATGTGTACGGAAAATAAAATGCATTTTTAGTGAAAGGTTATAAGAAGGCACAGTAATGTATATTTTTGTCTAGGTTAGAGGGTTAAAGGATTGTTTTAAATTAGATTAAAATAAAGCTAAAGGTTTGAACACATTGTAGAAGGTTTGTAAAAAATCTTGTAAAAAGAAATTCTGTGCAGACATTGGCTAAAGTTAAAGGGGTATTGTTAAGTTTTTCTGTAAATTAAAATTGGAATAGAAGCACAATTGGTTTTTCTTTGAGCACTGATCTGCTTTTTAGCAAAAATTTGTAAAGGATTATAAAATGTTTATAAGAATCTCATCTCATAGTCAAACTGGTTAAGCATAATATCAAGCATTTTACCTTTAACATATTTGATAGGCTTCCCAATATCAAATTTCAGCTCCAAAATTTTCTTTCTAACCCCTAACTTGCAGATGCTACAGAGGGTCCTTGGAGCATCCAAAAGAGAGATAAACAGGATTATCTGACACGTTTAGTTACATGTGATTGTCAAAATAAAAATAATGGTTAATCTTCTTCAGGTTATATTTTAATGAATAATATTAATATATGTTCCAAAATTGTATAGGATCTAAAATTCTAAAGTCTGAGTATACCATTTCATTCATAATTAAGGTTATTATGTTATCATAGACCACAGAGATAACCAAATTTCCTTGTGAATTGTGTTTTTAATGATCATTATTTAAAGTCATTACATTAAGTTAACTTAATGCTAACGCAATTTCCAAAAACTTCACAAACACACAAAATCCTAGAATATGCTATCTTTTAGAAAGTTCAGGAAAGGATAAAAAGGACCCTAAAAAGGACTCTTGAATATGGGTTTCTAATAACTTTAAATTCAGATTATTTAGACTGGGTAGGAATCCCTAAAACTTTAATAAAAAGACTGAATGGTTTATAAAACCGCTAACCCAAGTAGAACAAAAATTAATTAAATACCAAGAAAATACTCTACCAGATTTTCATGCTAAATCAGCAAGAAAAATCAGCATTCTAAATCAGCCAATACTAAAATTATTTATATATACAATTTGAATGGGCTTCATGGTCTAAGTCAAATTACCTATGATAACCCATCAGTTATCAGTGCTATGCACCTACATTGGAGAAACAACTGGTTTTCAGGAGGACATAAGTCCATTGTTAAGCATGGTCTCATAGAGAACCAGGACAGCCACCTTGTTTTTCCAGAGTCTTTAAAAATTTTATTATGAAAAGTTCTGCATTCCATGACTTGTAATGGAAAAGATACAATTATCCAAATTAAATATGTTTGTGTGGTGACTTATAAACTACTAAAATAGTTATAACCAGTGTTTGGTTTGTCATCAAACCCATATTCCTGGGAAAACAATCAAAGCTTCAGGTTGATTTGGCTACCTGATGAGCCATTAAACATTTATAGGAGATTTCATTCAATTTTCATTTTCAATGCATGTTTTCTGCTTGTATGAAAGCTTTCCCATGAAAGAGGACTGATGTTAGAATAGTAGGTTATTATGCTATGGTATATTTTTACACAGTAAAAAAAAGCTTTTTATGATTCACTGAGGACAATCAACCCCTTCACAATCTAGAACTCAAAGAATGGATCTTTTGAGAAAATTAGAGAAAGACTATCCTTGCCATCCACACTACAGCAAACTTTGGGACCTTGAACTTTGGGTTTCAAAGGTCCCACAACTTTCATAATCTCACAACTGAGAAGGGTCCCTCCACACCCATTGGAACCCTTAAGGTAAAGCTAACTAGAACAGTTTCTCCCCAGAAGAAGATGGCATCCTTAATGTTAACAGCTTTTCCCAAAATCATGGATTAAGACTTCTCTATTATCAAGACTTTTAATATTTTTTTTCTTGCTTATGCCTCTATGAACAATAAAAATGAAAAGGGGATCTGTTATGTGTGCTTTATGGTGTGTATGTTTATTTGTGAAGGATTTTGCAGACAGCCTTACACATGGATAATGTTATACTTTGATAAATAAAAGAGGAAGGCCCAATGCAGGTGAGAAATTTTAATGGTTCATGTGTTGCCTCATAATCAGTCAGAAACAGAACATTGATTCATTCCTCTTGACCCACATCATGGGTTAAAGAGAACGTTGCCAGGAGGCCTTCACTCTTCTAGAAGGGCATCATTTGTTAGGTCCTTTTTCCATGGTTTGAAGTAAAAGAGGCAATGATTAGAAACGTATCCTTTATGATAGGCTCCATAGCAGATTCTGATGTAAAGGCTATGGTTACACAATGGACTTTAAATTCTCTCATGAAAGTTGTACTAAATAATAGAATTGGTTAAACAGAAAAGTATCTATCTGTGAAGCTGGTGGCACTTATGGCCTATGGAGAAAACATCAGGTATTATAGTGATTCTGTTGTAGGGGATTAATGAAACAACTACTTAGTTAAATGAGTAGATTTTTTTTTATTTATTTAAAAAATTAAATATTTTTCTTTTATTTTAAGACAGGGTTTCACCATGTTGGTCAGGCTGGTCTTGAGCTCCCGACCTCAGGTGATCCACCCACCTTGGCCTCCAAAGTGCTTGGAATACAGGCGTGAGCCACTGCGCCCGGCCAGTAGACTCTTTAGCTCATTATTTGATCTATTTGATTTTAGATGGTTTGGTTTATGAGAGCTCTGGGTAAGGAACATACTCCAAACTCTTGGTATTACTTTCCTGATAGTCCTAATAGTAATCTCCCTGGTATGCTGTATTCTCTCAAAAGTTTTAAATGTTTGCAAGCAGCCATCTCCAGAATGTCAATGGTCACTCTTCAACTGGAATAACAAGAGCTGAAAGAAATGTATGACCATCAGGACACCATAACCTATGAATTACATGCTGAGACCAGAAACCCAAAATGATGGTGACTAAGAGTGGCACTGAGGCCCTAAGTTTTGGTCACACTCTCACCTAAGTGAGAACCTGACCAAAAAGAGGAATTTTTTTGTTAAACAAAATTATGGGAGGCCATTGTTTTGACTGAGCTCATGCACTAGACCCCAGCAGACCAGACCAGACCAAACGAAAATGGAGTTGCTCATGCTAAATGTGACATAATCAAACTAAGACTTTAAGGAAACACATAGGTCCTAGAACAGACCAGGTTTTGTTTTTCTCCTATCAAAAGGATGTTCCAGCATAAGGAGGTATCCTCTACTCAGTGCTTGTTCCCACCTTACAGAATCCATTGTTCTATTTCCTAATGGGTTTCAAGACTGTATAAGTACATTTACGATAGTGACAGTGACATCAATGACTAAAGTTTTGGTCAACTTCTCAAAATTTAGAAAATAACCAAAAGGGGGAAATTATTAAAGTAAACTAAATTATTAAAGTAAACTAAATATGGTGTGAGAAGGACTCAATACTTCTACAGTTTATTGTGGATAAACTGTAACCCAGCCTAATAGGCAGACAAGATTGAAAACCTAACTTAAGAGTATGTACCTGTAGCAATAGCTGAGTTTTGGCCAATCCAGCAGCCATACTTCAACTGCTCCTAGACTGCTAAGTGTTCAAACTATGTTCAAATAAGGCAAATGCCAACCTGTAACCTATCCAGCTGTTTCTGTACCCCACTGCTGATTTCTGTATGTCACTTTTCTTTTTTCTTTTTTTTTTTTTTTTTTTTTGTCTATACATTTTCTCTGACAACAATGTATCCCTGGAGTCTCTCTGAATCTGCTGTGATTCTGGGGGCTGCCCAATTCGCACATCTGTTGCTTAATTAAACTCCTTTAAATTTAATTTGGCTGAAGTTTTTCTTTTAACACAAGGCAATTTGTGGCTTCACCACTCTCAAGAATCCAGGCACTGTAGGTAAATTTGAGGCACAAAAGAAAAGTCCATGTAGTAAAGGAGACAAATGGGCTTTGATATTGGCGTGTTTGGACTTAGGGCTTAGTGCTCAGTGATCCTGGGTTGAACACTTACCCTCTGTAAGCCTCATTGAAGTCATCTGTAAAATAGGCCAGGAAGCTTTTCTGGCAGGGTCATTTTGAGGATTAAAGGAAAGACATTTGTAAGGAGTTTGGCATAGGTAAGTACTTATTAAACATTGTTCCTTTTATTTTCCTTTATCTGAATAAAAATGTTAACAGACTTTTTCTAGTAAACAACTGAAATGACTAAATTTTGGTGATACATATACATGTAGTCTAAATCAGAAAACAGAAATTCTGCAAACACCTACCCAGTTCTGAGTGATCTGTTAAGTATCCCAATTAAAGAAAGAATTGACAACATAACAGCAAAGACGATCATTCCCAATAAAAGTCCAATGTCATCTCTGTTGTCTAATGAAAGGAAAGAAAAATAATTTTAACTAAGCATTAGTGCTCATGTGATACCAGAATTACCATTCTCTCTACTCTGCTCAAAGCAAAGTTCTTAAAGTAGAAAGGGCAGAGGGAAGCAAAATTAACCTTTACCTTGGGCCCTAAAGTGGCTGCTTTACCAGAATTCACAACTACCCCAGGAAACAACTTTTAGCTTGAGAAAGTTGGGCTACGCGTATCTGATGTCAGTGGGTTTTTAGAAGTGCATCTCTGGCAAATGTGGTCAGCTTGTGCATGCAAATTTTATATAAATTATTAGTGGTGAATCTCATTTGGGTTGTTTGACACACATGAGAATTCCCAATTGCTGTAACAATGTCTAAAGCTGGTCACAATCATATTACAATTTTTTTTTTAATGTTTTGTGTGAGATAGAATGTATGCAGTTTGTCATCATTCTTCAAAATCTATTGTTCATGAATTTTTTCCTGCTGAGAAAGCACATCCACTTTACTTAGAACAATATATGTGATAAGAAAGAAATCATACACTGGGAAGTTAAGGTAAAAATTAAAAATAGAAAAAGAAAGAAATCAAAATTGCCATATATAATGCACTCACACTTATTTAAAAAACAATGCAACCAGGTGCAGTGGCTCATGCCTGTAATCCCAGCACCTTGGGAGGCCAAGGCAGGCAGATAACGAGGTCAGGAGTTTGAGACCAGCCTGATCAACATGGTGAAACCCCGTCTCTACTAAAAATATAAAAATTAGCTGGGTGTGGTGGTGTGTGCCTGTAATCCCAACTACTCAGGAGGCTGAGGAAGGAGAATCGCTTGAACCTGGCAGGTGAAGGTTGCAGTGAGCTGAGATAGCAGCACTGTACTCCAGCCTGGGTAACAGGGCAAGACTTTGTTTTTTTTAAAAAGAAAAAAAATGCTTGCGGGGCGTGGTGGCTCAAGCCTATAATCCTAGCACTTTGAGAGGCCAAGGTAGGAGGATCACATGAGCTCAGAAGTTTGAAACCAGCCTGGGCAACAAAGTGAGAACCCTGTCTCATTACAAAAATTAGCCAGGTGTGGTAGCATGTGCCTGTAGTCCCCACTACTAGGGAGGCTGAGGTAGGAGGGTGGCTTGAGCCTGGGAGGTAGAGGTTGCAGTGAGACAAGATCGTGCCGCTGCACTCCAGCCTGGGTGACAGAGCCAGACTTTTGTCTCAAACAAAACAAAACAAAACAAAACCAGTGCTTTTCTTGCATTTTAAAACTGAGTTAATCTCCTGAAATGTTTAAATAATTAATATAATTTATTCAACCTATATTACCCACCAGGCTCATCATGTTCTCTCCCTGGTACATGAAAAAGCCCTATTTTCAAATATAGAAGATAGTTGAGACATTACTCATCACACAGGAATCTGTTCTAGAGCCATGCTGGGTATTGGCTTTCCTTCCATCCTCCTTCCTCACTCCCACCCTCCTTTCAGTAACTGTTTATTGGGTACTTATGATGTGGCAGACATTGTATTTGCCCCATCCCAGCTATTTCACATATGGGGGTCTCCTGGCTGCCTGGCCCTCTTTTAAAGCCAATCAGCAGGCAAGGGTCTGAGTAACTCTAGCTCACTGCAAAATCTTGATGGGATAAGGAATTAATATTTTCCTAGGGCTAAAGAGCTATTGCTGACTATTTCAAGCAACTAATGGGGGGTACTGGCTGCCACACACCCTTGGGCATTAATTAGTGCCTGGAAAAGGATGGACAGCCCTCAAGTTAACACAGTGATTGGCGAAGGGGTCTAAGCAGTAGAGCAGAATGACCAAGAGCATGGCCTGAGATACCTGGATTTGAATTAAATGCTGCCTCTTATCAGCTCTGTGATGTTGGGGCATAATTATGAACTTGCTGAGTCTCAGGTTTTCTCTTTTGTAAAACAGAGATAATAATACTTATCTAACAGAGCTGCCATGAGTTCCTAGCCTCCACGGTTCCCACAGAAATATCAAGGTATAGGTAGGTCTGTGTAGGCATCTATAATTAGGGAACCATACTGAACCTAAGCACTTGGCTCATAATTGATTCATATCTACACATTCAAATTCAGAGTGCCCTTACCTTGCTTTATGTTTCTGTTTCATATTCTTTTCTTTTCTTCTTCTTTTTTTTTTTTTTTTGGTTGTGTTTTTGAGACAGGGTCTTGCTCTATTGCACAGGCAGCAGTGCAGTGGAGCTCACTGCAGCCTCTATCTCCCGTGCTCAATTGATCCTCCCGCCTCAGCCCCCTGAGTAGCTGGAACTACAGGTGCACACCACGACACCCATCTAATTTTTGTATTTTTTGTAGAAATGGGGTTTTGGCATGTTGTGCAGGCTACTGTCGAACTCCTGAACTGAAGCAATCTGCTTGCCTTGCCCTCCTAAAGTGCTGGGATTACAAGGTGTGAGCCACCGTGCCTAGCCACTTTATGTTTCTTTATAACACTTCACCACCACCTGACGTTTCTTGTTATTTTGTTTGCTGTTTTTCTGCCCCGTCTATCTAGAACGGAAGCCCCATGAAGACAGGGGCTTTGCTCATTGTTTTCACTGCTGATTCCCCAGCACTCAGAACAGTGCCTCGCATACAGGAGTTGCTTAATGAATATGAAAAAAATGAAGGTGCAAAGAATATCAATACAACCTACAAAAGTTCTTATACTATGCCTGCCTACTTCTGTGCAAGGAGAGAAATGGTCTATCAGTGGCCAATGGTGAAACAGTCATTCCTAAAAGTTTTCAACTCGAAATTTCTAGAGTTATGTTCACCCATTGTACAACCAGATCTCAATTTTTTATACCTAAAACATTTAGGCAAGCTCATCAATACAATAACAGTCATGCTAACAACCAATGGGAGCTGGTTTGTATAAAAGAAAGAGCAGAGACTCCAGGATATTGAAAGAAAAGGATTTGAATTTTAGTCTGTCACTTAGCGGCTCTGTGACCTTGAAAAGGTTCCTCAACCACTCTAAGTTTCAGTTTCCTCATTATAAAATAGATGCAGAACACTTACCTCATGGGTTGCTTTGAAAATTGAAGAAGATGTCTAGACAACTCCTAGCACATGATAGGTAAATATTTTGTTTTGAAAGAACTTTTTGGGTCTTGAGCCCTAGCAGCTATTAAAATAAAAATGTGACTGGGTGTAGTGGCTCATGCCTGTAATCCCAGCACTTTGGGAGGCCTAGGCAAGGGATCACCTGAGGTCAGAAGTTCAAGACCAGCCTGGCTAATAGATGCAACTTCATCTCTACAAAAATACAAAAATTAACTGGGCATGATGGCAGGTGCCTGTAATCCTAGCTACTCAGGAGGCTGAGGCAGGAGAATCACTTGAACCTGAGAGTGAGAGGTTGCAGTGAACCAAGAACATGCCATTGCACTCCATCCAGCCTGGGCGACAGAGCGAGGCTCCATCAATCAATAAATAAATAGATAAATAAATATTTTAAAAATATATACAACCTATTGCAAAAGCTGGAAAAATCCATCTAAGCTACCTCTTAAATTCAGTTTTAAGCAGATCTTTGTAGTTTGTCTATTATTTTCCTATGGAAGGCATAAGGCGTATCTTATTATCCAGGAACTTAACACCTGATTTTTTTCAGTATGATAGGTTAAAATGGGCAATTACTAAAAGACTACTCAAAAAGCCTAAGTGGCATTTTCTTACCAGAAGTAAGGTGTCTCGTAGAGATGGAAGAACCTAGAAGTCCAGAATTCCATGTGTCATGTTGGAATGATTTTGGTGTGACCTGGGGAACTTGAACCAAAAGGAAAGATCATCAATTTCTTACATTTTGTACTCAGCTTGTCAAATTTCCCAACAGAGTTTCTTCCCTTGTTTAAAGATGACTAAAGCAAACGAATAACTTTAATGGGTTTGAAGGGTGGAATAAAAGCAACGGCCTTCGAGTGTGTGTCTTTTCTTCTTTTTATTTAATTAGATAAATCTCAAAGGAGGAAACACTGCAAGGGCAATTAAAAACTACCTAGGTTGTAAAATTTCAAGATGTGTCCACTAATTTCATGAGGCTTCTAGGTGGCAAATACCAAGGAGCTTTACTTCACTGAGTGAGAAAAATGCATGATAACTGATCTCTATTTGATTCCTTGCAATTGATGGTGCAATAAGGTTCAGATTTCCTTGAAGGTCTCCAAGATATGTTACTTTTGCCTTTGCACAATCTTTGGGATGCTGTTCACCTCCTCATAAGAAACCTAATTTTGGTTAGCAGACACTTTGGTTTTGTAACACAGGGGTGGGATGTCACCGACTTCTCTCCGCTCTTTTCCTGCTGGCAAAGATCCTGGCAGCCTGTTCTAGTTATAAAGGCCGTCAGGACACTGCTAATGAATGCTTCTCACCAGGGAGGGGTGAGCAACCTTGGCACCTAACTTTCAGTCTGAACTCAAAGGTGTCCTGGTGCAGCCTTGCTGGTCTCCTTCTTCCTGACAATTAAAAGCTGACAGAAGGGACTTCAAGGACACAATTCTCCCAAATGGTAGAAGACATTTCTGAAGATGGTTCTAAGCCTTGGATCCCTGAGAGTACTTCAAGCCCTATGTATTCTGTCATTCTGATTTCAGTGCTCAAATTCTTCTTTTAAAAAAATTACTTTCGGGGGCAGGGAGAAATCACAACTTGAGGCATCCTTAACTGTCACTGATATATCACAGGCTTGTATACTGAGCAATGTGGCCAGTGACTGTCTTTGAGAAAGGAATCCTATATTTTCAATGAAAAGGTTCCCCTGGGGCTTCAGAAAGTTTTGAAAAAGGCTAGTGTGGCCAGGCGCAGTGGCTCATGCATGTAATCCCAGCACTTGGGAGGCTGAGGCAAGTGGATCAATTGAGGCCAGGAGTTGAGACCAGCAAAGCCTTTTGCTGGGTATATGGTTGCATCAAACTCTGAGGGAACAAGGTTGTGCCCTGATGGCCCATAGTCAGGTTTATTCATCTAAAGTGGTATCTTTATAGGCCACCTTCATTTGCAGGGAGCTCACACTGGAGTCTGCATCTATATTAGCCTATAATCCCAGCTATGCAGGAGGTTGAGGCAGGAGAATCACTTGAACCCAGGAGGCAGAAGTTGCAGTGAGCAGAGACTGTGCCATAGCACTCCAGCCTGGGTGACAGTGAGACTCCGTCTCAAAAAGAAAAAAAAAAAGAAATTTTAAGAAAATACGACATTAAAAGGTAACATAATTTTCAATTTGGCAAAAACATGGGCTTATAGCATATGTTGCTATAGTATTTTTGTTTTCACTTTTATTATTTTAAAATTAGCATTTTTAATTTAAAAGTAATATATGGTGCCATTGGCTTTTAATACAGGTTAATGTAATTCTGTTGTATAAACTACAGGTGGTTATTTGGCAATGAAACTTCAGTTATTAATTTGTATTATATAAAAACAATATTCATATCCCACTACGGCTTTATTAGCCCTAACATGGAATAAATACAATCTTCCTTTAGAGTCTGTTTGTTACCATAGCGTCAAATCAAGCAGGTGCATTGAATTAAAGTCATTGACAAGAGGTGCCTAATTCTCAGAGGGAAATTTTACAAAGAATCAGATATCTAAAATAATACAATTTATAAACAAAATTGTCAGAGAAGAAATCAAGCCAATGTTAGACACAGGGCTGAAACGAAGCTATGTAGATTATATTCTTCATGGAATACTGCCACCACGTGGCTAGGTCATTTCTTTTAAAATTATACTTAACATCTTTCATTGTAAAGCAATAATTCGAGTACAGAAAAATTTTCAACAGGAGAAATACAAAGGAGAAAAAAGAACCATCCGTAATCCCATCCTTTAAATCCACCTGCTATTAGTGTTTTATGGTATTTGCCAGTATTTTACCATACAAAAGCATTCACAAGCCCAGAATCTCACACACACATGCACACATACACACAAAGATGCAGCCTTTATGACTGGAAACTGTTTTTTATACCAGGTCCATCATCAGTGTATTGCCTAAATTGCTAGGAAAAAGCTCATGATGTTTTATTTAGTGTTTGTGGTGTTATGTCCATAATAAGACAGTTCTGTCCTTGCAACAGAATGTTAACGTACGCCTATTAATCTCACAGGATATACTTGAATATATTTAAAAAATTCAAATTATCTTTAATTTGGGAAGCATTTTTACATAACTTATATGCACTGACATCAAAGTGTAGTCTTACAGAAGACAATGTGCCTGTGGAAATTTAGAATGGTTTCAAACAAGAAATATAGTTTCTTATTCTTGGACCAAATTTAAAGTATAACAACCATATTTTATGCCCTACCAAAACACCAGGCCAGTTTAATCAAATCCACTCAATAGGACCTGGTTTAAGCAATAATGTATTCCACCTGTATCTTAAGGATGATGCCAAATCATCACCTCAACTCTTCTCACTATATCAACTGTATTGGTCCATTTTCACGCTGCCAGGAAGACATAATCAAAACTGGGAATTTTTTTTTTTGAGACAGAATCTCTCTCTGTTGCCCAGGCTGGAGTGCAGTGGCGTGATCTTGGCTCACTGCAACCTCCGCCTCCTGGGTTCTAGTGATTCTCCTGTCTCAGCCTCCCAAGTAGCTGGGACTACAGGCACATGCCACCACACCCGGCTAATTTTTTTTGTATTTTTAGTAGAGACGAGGTTTCATTATATTGGACGGGCTGGTCTCAAACTCCTGACCTCAGGTGATCCACCTGCCTTGGCGTCCCAGAGTGCTGGGATTACAGGTGTAAGCCACCACACCTGGCCAAAACTGGGAAATTGGTAAAGAAAAGAGGTTTAATTAACTCACAGTTCCACATGTCTGGGGAAGCCTCAGGAAATTTACAATCATGACAGACGGGGAAATAGGCATGTTTTACATGACAACAGGCCAGAGAAGTGTCGAGCAAAGGGGGAAAAGCCCCTTATAAAGCCATTATATCTCATGAGAACTTACTATCACAAGAACAGCATGGGTGTAACTACCCCCATGATTCAATTACCTCCCACGACTCATGGGGATTATGAGAACTACAATTCAAGATGAGATTTGGGTGGAGACACAGCCAAACCATATCATCGACCATGGGGCAAAGTATGTTTTGTCATCCTTTAAAAGTGACCATTTAATGAGTATTATGTCGCAGGTAACATGCAAAACTTTACATGTTTTCTCTCATTTAATCCTCACAACAACCCAATCATTCAGACAATATTACCGTCCTCCTTATATGGATAAGGAAACAATGAAAGAGTAGAAAGGATAAATAACTTGCTCAAAGTCACCTAGGTAGAGGGTGAAGAGTAGAAATTCCCATCCAGTTCTGACATGTAGTTTGTGCTGGTCACTGATCTCATTAATAACCTCACGTCCACAGCAGGTTGGCTTGGGGTGGGCGGCAGAGTCAGCCCTGCAAACAGCCTCTCCCAGGATGAGACTTAGCATTGCTCCACTGACGGCTCGCCATGGTGTATTAGGGCTGCCTGGCCGTGTGGGACTCTGGACCCCACAAGCCCGACAGTGCTGACCCATTTAGCACTGATGCTTTGAATCTTCTAGCGTAGTTATTTTCTTCTTAAAACCAACTACTGGCCAGGCGCGGTGGCTCATGCGTATAATTCCAGCACTTTGGGAGGCTGAGGTGGGTAGATCACGAGGTCAGGAGTTCGAGACCAGCCTGACCAACATGGTGAAACCCTGTCTCTACTAAAAATATAAAAAAATTAGCTGGGTGTGGTGGCTCACGCCTGTAATCCCAGCTACTCAGGAGGCTGAGGCAGGAGAATTGCCTGAACCTGGGAGGTGGAGGTTGCAGTGAGCCAAGATCGTGCCACTGCACTCCAGCCTGGGCCACAGAGTGAGACTTCGTCTCAAAAAACAAAACAAAACAAAACAAAAAAACAACTACTTTCCTTTACTACACAAGTAATATATGCTAGTTACAGGATGCTTGAAAAGTATAGAAGGGTATGGAGAAGAGAATACAATTTTGTATTTGCTTACAAACTAGAAATGATTATTTTTAAAAATATGTTAGCAGTCTTTTGCGTATGTCAGTAGCCTAATGGAGATTATATTCTTTAGTAAATGTTTTGTCTTTTTTTATTTAAAAAAATACATTTTTTGAGACAGAGTCTCACTTCATCACCCAGGCTAGAGTGCAGTAGTGTGTTCTTGGCTCACTATTTAACCTCTGCCTCCTGGGCTCAAGCTATCCTCCAGCCTCAGCCTCCTGAGTAGTGAGAATTACAGGTGCATACCACCACGCCCAGCTAATTTTTGTATATTTAGTAGAGGTGAAGTCTTGCCATGTTGGCCAAGCTGGTCTGGAACTCCTGACCTCAAGTGATCTGCCTGCCTCGGCCTCCCAAAGTGCTGAAATCACAGGCGTGAGCCACCACACCCGGCCTTATTCAATTTTAATAAAAATTTCCTCATTTTATTAAAAATTGTTCAAAACCTCATGCTATGGCTAGTTAATATTTCATCATGTTTTACTGTATTTATTCAATCATACTCCTATTGAGAAACTGTATAGCTTGGTGGTTTCAAACACCAACTGTAGACTCAAACAAAACTCAGTCCAAGTCCTGGCTCTACTGGATGGAGTTCCATGGCCCTGGGCAAATTGCTTAACCTCTCAGTGACTCAGTTTCTTCATTTGTAAAATCAGATAAAAGCAGTGAGGTCACGAAGTTTGATGAGATAGTTCATATCAAGCACTTAGTACCACATTTTACACAAATAAAATCTTAATAAGCATTAGTTATTGCTATTGTTGAACTTTTAGACTGGTTCCAAATTCCTACTTTATAATTAGGTTTTAGATGTATATCATTGTACATAAATTTCCTTTCCACATCTCTATTTCTTAAGGCCAGATCTCTACCAGAGGAATTACTGAACCAAGGGTATAGACATCGCTAAGGTTTCTTTATTTACTTTGTACTTGCCAATCTTGGTGTCAAAGCCACACTAACCAAGTCCTGCATCATAAAAGCTTTGATCAGAGCAGACACATGGACTTTTCTGGACCTTTATTTCAGAAGATTCTAGATATTCAAGAAAGAGGAGTCATATTAAAGGAAACAAAAGATGTGGGTTTTTTTTTGATCATTGGAGATTTGCCCCTGCCCTCCCTCCTATTTTTCTTAAATCACAAATACCTCCTTTTCATTTCTCTCTTTCTAATCTCCTTTTCATAATTCAGCTGTTTCACAGCATTTAAGTGCCATTTCCGCAAGCCAGGCCAGTTAAGCTCTGTGGTCAGAATTCAACATTATCAAGCCAAGGGTAAAGAGTTGACTATGTCAATTAGCAAGGCAAAAACAATGCCGCACATATCAAACAGGCACCTGAAGCCCAGGGAGGAGCAATAAACCCAAATGAAAAGTCTAAAGTGGGCCGGGCGCAGAGGCTCACGCCTGTAATCCTAACACTTTGGGAGGCCGAGGTGGGCGGATCACGAGGTCAGGAGATAGAGACCATCCTGGCCAACATGGTGAAACCCGTCTCTAAAAAAAAAAGAAAAGTCTAAAGTGATTAATATTTCAAGAAATACTATGTCTGTTAACATGGGTTAGTAACCAAGAGTCTACAAATTCATAACCCATCTCTATGTGGACAATTCACAAAATCTCTAATTACAAATAATAAAATTTTTGAAAAATACATACTGTGTGGCACCATCTAATTTGCATTATATTTAACAGCACCTATATTTAGTTCCATTGACATAATATTTGCTTTTTCTCTTTTAGTCACTTAAAAAACCTGAAAAATTAATGAGCATCTTCAATACTTTTGTGAGAAAGCAGAATGTTGTTTAATATCTTGCTCATAGTTGCCTTCCTCTGGAAAATTGTCAAAAAAATAATACTATGATTTCTCTGGGAAAGTTTTCTATGGCAAGTAGCAATTCAAGCAAGTTAGTCATCATGAAACGTGACTCCCCTTCCCTCCGGCCTCTAACTTGTTATTAAAGGGATTATAGAACCTGCATCTTTTCTTCATTAAAAAAGGATCGTATTACAATGCAGAATTGAAAAAGAGTCCTGGCTAGCCATTGTTGTTTCACCATTTTTAAGTCAGTAGTAGCAAATTTAAAGGACTGATATACATTTTCAGTGCTGGTTTTCTACATTGACAAATGGTCTTTTTCCCTTTGGGACTCTCGGCACAGCTGAAAACCCCAGAACGACAATGGCTATCAAGGTTGGTGAGTCAGAAGCTCTAATTTCAGCAGCTCTCAGGGGTTCTCATAATCTCAGCTGAAACCTCACATCCAGAGACGAGGTGGGTTCTAGGCAGAAGAGGGTCATGTGTGATGTGATGGTTAATTAGGACAGCAGTCTGTATCCTGTGCTTCTGGGGGTTCCTGTGGTTCTCAGGTGGGCTGGGGTGATCAACGACTCCAGAGAAATAGGAAACAGAAAGGTGACCAGATAGTACTAGAGATAATGGCCCAAGATTCTCACATGCCTACACTTTTCTGTCCCTCAAACCACTACAACTAAGGAGATGGTGATACAGACAGGAGATAGGGAAACACTGAGTAGACAAGGCTGGCTCCCTGGCAAAGGTCCCACCCTCAAGTCCGGAAACCCACAGCCTTAAATAGAAGCAGGCATTCTTGTTTTCGTGCCCAAAAGTTGTCTTTTTGCCTGCTATGCCCTGCTATCCTGTAGCCACATAAGCCCCAGACCCCAGGTTCTACAAGCAGACAAGGACATAAACAGAAGAGCAGAAGAATGGCAGGACAGCTTGGTAGAGAAGGAGAGAAGAAAAGGAGCATCTGAACGCTGAGAGAAGTTTGGCTAGGGACAATCGGAGAGGAAATTGGCCACTGGATGGCCAAACTCCAGGGGAAGATCATTTTCCCACCCTATCCCCCTTCCAGCTCCCTATCCATCCCACTGAGAGCCACCTCCACCACTCAACAAAACCTCTGCATTCATCTTTCAAATCCATGTGAGATCTGATGCTTCCTGGACACCGGAGAAGGACCTGGGTACCAAGAGGGCACTGAGCTGGTTAACACTTAAGCTATCTGTGGACAGCAAAGCTAAAATAGCACACTGTAACACACTCCCACTTGGGCTCTGGGAGCTGCAGGCATTCACTCCTAGATGCTACCATGGGGCCAGAGTCCCAAGGTGCTTACCCCAGCTCCTGCACCTGCCCGCCTGCATGCTCCCCCTCCCATAAGGGGTTTTGAGAAGGTGCCTTGGCAGAACAGATGAGCCTCACCCCTGTCACATGTCCTGTGACAGGTGTCAGAGAACTCTACCATTTCAATGGCTTGGGCAATCAGATCCACACTGCCTTTCTGTCCACATTTTCTGCCCATTCCCTACGTTGTCTTTTGTGATGACACTTCGCCCTCTTAAAGAGTGTGTCTGACTTCTGAAGCAATGGTTACACTTCACTGCAGAAGTATCACTTGGCAAAGGGCTCAGGAATCTGTACTTTAAGAAATGCCTAAGCATTCAGGCCACGCGCAATGGCTCATGCTTATAATCCCAGCACTTTGGGAGGCCAACACAAAGGGATCACTTGAGGTCAGGAGTTTGAGACCAGCCTGGCCACCATGATGAAATCCTGTCTCTACTAAAAAAAAAAAAAAAAAGCCAGGTGTAGTGGCTCATGTCTGTAGTCCCAGCTACACAAGAGGCTAAGGCAGTAGAATCACTTGAACCCAGGAGGCAGAGGTTGCAGTGAGCTGAGATGGTACACTGCACTCCAGCCTGGGTGGCAGAGCGAGACTCTGTCTCAAAAAAAAAAAAAAGTGCCCAAGCATTCTTAATGTAGATTGTCCACAGAGTAAGAGAATTTTCCACTATACTAAAAGAAACAGTGCTTTCTAGATAGTCCAGAACTAGCTGGTAAAACACATGATGAATTACCCATGATGGTCCTGTCTTGGCCAAGGTCACCTTTTTTTTTTTTAACCTATTCTTTATCCTCATCTCAGACTGCCTATCTTATCCGAAACCTCATGTAGTACTATAGCTTCATTCTCATCACCTACCCCAAATCTGCTTCCACATCTTGTATTCATGCCAAAGTAGAAATAGTCAATAGCATCTTCTGGTTCTATTCTCATGTGTTTGCATTTCCATAACAAACACTGCATTAGAAATTAGCTCTGTTGGCACAGTTTTATTACCAGCTAATGTGTAGAGAATGCTTTTGTTTGGAGGGCTGATGCAGGACCCTCCTAGGTCTCTCAGGAAGGAGACGAGCAGAGCTATAAATAACATGGATGCTGGAATCCCACAGCCTGAGTTAGACCCTGGCTTTACTGTTTACCAGCCTTGCAATGTTGGGCAAAACTGCTTGGGCCATATGGCCTTCATCTGTGCAATTGGGATAATAATTATACTCCTTTTATAGAGCTGCAGAGATAAAGAATAATTCATATGTAAAATGCTTATCAAAATGCCCAACACCTAGTAAGCATCCAATAAATGTTGGCTATTATTATTTATTATCCTGAAGTCACCCTGGGATTCAGTCTGTTAATTGGCCTCTTGCTATTATACCAGATAGAATAAATGGGTATTCTGGAGGACTGATTTTCTTTTTCAGTGTAAGGCTTTCTTTGTTCTATTAAAGTCTAAATACTCTAAGAAAGAAAAAGAGAATAGGTCACTTAAACTTTATTGTAAATGAGTTGGTTCGGTTCATTTTTGAGACGAGGTTTTTAATGGCCAAGCAAGGCACTATTCAGAGGGAAAGCAATAGAAAAGAATAAGAATGCTGAGGCTTCAGGACAAGCCATACCCACTTTAGGATTTGCCCTCTGGTCTTAGCTGGGCAGAATTTTGCAAACACATTATACTGAGATGAATCCATTCAGTAATAAACATGTCAGAATTTTAGAGAATAACTCATGAAAGTCCTGCTCGAAAGAGGTATCATTGCCTGGGCTCTGTTTCTTCATAAATAAACCTTTGAGTACTGGGAAAGTTTGGCTGGCCAAAAAAACCTCATTATCAAACAAGCTGTTTATTTAAATAAAGAATTACAGAAATGATATCATTTTATTATGAGGCGATTCACACTTCAGCTGTGAAATCTGATTCTTACTGCTTTTATTTACATCTTTATGTATGATGCAATGTAGTTTATAGAATTATCATGCTTAATTTTTACTGTGTGTCTTCTCTAGAATGAAATTTCTCCAACGCAGGGACTTTTGTCTCCTTTGTTCATTGAGGTTCTGCAAGCATCTAAAAATGCCTGCCACATGGTAGAGGCTAAATGAGTATTTTGTGAATGACTGTCTTTTCATAGGTACCTTTTAAAAAAGCAATCAATATTAAAGATTTGCTAAAAAGCAGTTCGGCAGCATACATCAGCATCCTAAAATGGGCTTCACTCTTGATGTAATCATTCTTCTTTAGAACTAAAGGGCATTTATACACAAAGCTATGCAAAGAAGTTTATTGATAATGGATAAAATGGAAATAACCTAGATGTTATTTAGGTAGTGAAAGGCCTAAATAAATTATAGAACATACATAAACAAGAATGGTATGCAGCCACGAAATAGGTTTTTAAAACCTCAACAAGGTAGATTAAGAAAATCAGGATATAAAATAGTATATACACTATAGCCCCAATCATTAGAAAAAAATGCACAGGAAAAAATTAGTATTAAATTAAATAAGTGTAAATAGTGAGTATTTTTAGGTTCATACTACAATAACTTACATTGCTTTTACACACACACAAAATATACATTTTCAAAGAGATTTAATATTAACACTTTCCCTAACACACTTTTACTGTTTCTCATTTAATGTGTCTTAGAAAGGAATTTGTACTAAGAGTACAGTCTATGGTTTCTCTTAGCTAACATGTTAAACTTCAATAAATCCAAGTTTTCAGGGATACTTAATTTTAACTGGAATTTTTGTCCCTGAAGTGATTTTTCTCCTTAGGAAACAGACTTTAAACTGTTAAAGTGTAGCTGTGGTGTTCCTATTCCTTTCTACCTGAAGCTTAAGACCTTTATCTTTATTTAATTAATGATTACTATTATTTGAGATGGAGTCTCACTCTGTCGCCCAGGCTGGAGTACAGCGGCACAATCTTGGCTCACAGCAACCTCCGCCTCTCGAGTTCAAGAGATTCTCCTGCCTCAGTCACCCTAGTAGCTGGGACTACAGACACCCACTGCCACGCCCAGCTAATTTTCGTAATTTTAGTAGAGACGGAGTTTCACCATGTTGGCCAGGGTGGTCTTGAACTCCTGACCTCAGGTGATCAGCCTATCTTGGCCTCCCAAAGTGCTGGGATTACAGGTGTGAGCCACCGCACCCAGCCAAGATTTTTATCTTTAAAGAAGAACATTTGTAGTCTTATACTTAGAATACTTAGGTAAGCTGCTCCTCCACTTTGCTGAAATTAAAGAATGAAATTGCTGAGGGATGGTGGGGAAAAAGCACAGTATTTTGACCCTGAGATTAAGAGTCTCATACTCTACCAACTGAGCTAGCCAGGCAGTTCAATATTTTGAAAAAGAAAACTTTTATTGTAGTTTAGGTGCCATTACCCACCAGCAGTGTGCTATTTAGCAAGTCATGCCCAGGTTCTGCATTTGTAAAGTAGCGCTAATTATACTGCCAAATGTGGTTGACGTCAAGTCGAACAAGCTTATACATAGTAGTACTTTGTAAATGATAAATGGTAGTTATCAATTTGCATAATCTTGCTAGGCAGTTATAGAGTTCATTAAAAAGAATTTGGTTATCAACTAAATTCTATTATAAAATGGCGTCTGAAGTCCTAAGAATTGTTAACAGTATCAACTTGACAGAATACCTTAAATTAAAAACTAACTTTTAAAAAAGAGAACTGATAACTGAGTACTGAAAATAATTCCCTGGCTGGGCGCGGTGGCTCACACCTTTAATCCCAGCATTTTGGGATGCCAAGGCAGGTGGATCACCTGAGGTCTCCAGCCTGGCCAATATGGTGAAACCTCATCTCTATTAAAAATACAAAAATTAGCCAGGCGTGGTGATGGGTGCCTGTAATCCCAGCTACTCAGGAGGCTGAGGCAGGAGAATCTCTTGAACTCGGGAGGCAGAGATTGCAGTGAGCCGAGATCACGCCACTGCATTCCAGGCTGGGAGAAAGAGTGAGACTGTCTCACGAGAATTAAAAAAAAGAAGAAGAAAATGATGATTCCCTAATACATCATTTCTTAATTTTTATATTTTAAATTTTAATTTCTATTTTTTTAGAAAAATAGAAGCAGAGTCTCACTATATTGCTCAGACTGGGTTTGAACTTCTAGGGCTCAAACAATCCACCTGCCTCCATTTCTCAATGTGCTGAGATTACAGGCATGAGTCACTGCACCTGGCCGAAGTATTTCTAAGATTTGGGCAGTAGGAGGTACCAAACAGCTTTGCAGCTAGTCATGCTCTTTGCTCCTCTACTAATTTGGCAGCCACCAATATTTATAATATATATCAAAGTGTTTTGAAAACATAAAATACAATTCCACAATGTTACAATAATGATGCTATTCATACTGTGAATATAATAAAGTCCTTCAGTTCTGAAAAGAAAATATTAAATCTAGTGTATAAACTACCAACAGTAGGGAGACATCTTTAGGTTAACGGGGCCATTAGGAGTATTATAATTAGAATAGATTCATTTTATTATTTGCTTCAACTGAAGTCTATTTGGCTAAGATGTTATTGAATGACATGAGTAAATGAATATAAAATTAAACTAATATTAGAAGTAGGAAAATATCTAAAGATAAACAATAGATCAGCTAAATCTTGTTGATGAGAATTAATTAATTCTGTGTTTAAGAGTTTTAACTTTCTGATTGCTTTGCGTATAGTAGATAACGTTTATTAATATGATTTGATTTGTGTCTCTTTTAGGAAAATATGTTTTATTATAGTGGTCTAAAGAATGTAATGTAATTCTGAATAATATTTTCAGAGATGGGGTCTCACTTGTTGCCCAGGCTAGAGTGCAGTGGCGAGATCTCAGCTCACTGCAACCTTCATCTTCTCGGTTCAAGCCATTCTCTTCCCTCAGCCTCCTGAATAGCTGGGATTACAGGCATGTGCCACCATGCCTAGCTAATTTTGGTATTTTCAGTAGAGATGGGATTTCACCATATTGGCCAGGCTGGTCTTGAACTCATGAGTTCAAGTGATCCAACCACCTCTGTCTCCCAAAGTGTTGAGATTACAGGTTTGAGTCACCACATCCAGATAATATTTTTCTTTTTTCTTTTTTTTTTGAGATGGAGTTTTGCTCTTGTTGCCCAGGCTGGAGTGCAGTGGTACGATCTTGGCTCACTACAACCTCTGCCTCCCAGGTTCAAGCAATTCTCCTGCATCAGCCTCTGAGTAGCTGGGATTACAGGCATGCACCACCATGCCCAGCTAATTTTGTATGTTTAGTAGAGACGGGGTTTTGCCATGTTGGACAGGCTGGTTTTGAACACCTGACCTCAAGTGATCCACCCGCCTCAGCCTCCCAAAGTGTTGGGATTACAGGCGTGAGCCACCATGCCTGGCCCAGATAATATTTTTCAAAACAAGTTCTTAGCTTATTGTATGCCTCACAACTGCCCAGGATGTCACCCAGGCTGGAGTTCAGTGGCGTGAGCATGGTTTACTGCAGTCTCAACGTCCCAGGTTCAAGTGATCCTTCTGCCTCAGCTAGTATGGTGGAGCGCATCTGTAGTCTCAACCATTTGGGAGACTGAGGCAGGAGGATTGCTTGAGTCCAGGAGTTAGAGGCTTCAGTGAGCTATGATTGAAGCCTGTTTAGATCAATAATTCTTCCTGTAGTCCCTGAGTAGCTGGGACTATGGGCATGGGCCACCATGCCTGGCTAATAATTTACATTGTATTTTTTGTAGAGATGGTTGTCCCTATCTTGCCCAGTCTGGTTTCAAACTCCTGGGCTCAAGCAATCTTCCTGCCCTGGCCTCCCAAAGTGCTGGGATTACAGGTGTAAGCCACAACGCCCAGCCTCCCAGGTGGTTTTTATGCCCAGGAATGTTTGAGAACCATTATGTAAATTATAGTAAGCCTTAAGAAAATCAAAGCAAAATGACAATTTAAATGTCATCATCTGCCCTAGAATAGTTTTGTCAATTTTAAGAGGAAGTTAAAGAGAAAAAACTTTAACTTTTTTTGTGGCTTTATTTTGTATTTGGTTTAAACTTATTTATTATTTATTTTGAGACCAAGTCTCGCTCTCTTGCCCAGGCTGGAGTGCAGTGGTGCAGTCTCAGTTCATTGCAACCTCCGCTTCTCAGGTTCCGACAATTCTCCTGCTTCAGCCTCTGGAGTAGCTGGAATTACAGGCACCTATCACCACACCCAGCTAATTTTTGTATTTTTAGTAGAGACAGGGCTTCACCATGTCAGCCAAGGAGGTCTCAAACTCCTGACCTAAGGTGATCCATCCACCTCGGCCTCCCAAAGTCCTGGGATTACAGGCATGAGCCACCACACCTGGCTGTTTTAAATTTTTTTAGGAGACAGGGTCTTGCTCTGTCCTCCAGGCTAGAGAGCAGTGGGATGATCATAGCTCACTGCAGCATCAAACTCCTGGGCTCAAGTGATTCTCAGCTTCCCAAGTAGCTGGGACTACAAATGCATAAATAATTAGCTTGCATTCCACCCAGACTAATTATTATTATTATTGTTTTTATACAGACTAGGGTCTCACTATGTTTCCTAGGCTGATCTCAAACTCCTGGGCTAAAGCAATCTTCTTGCCTTGGCCTCCCAAAGTGTTGGGATTATAGGTGTGAGCCACTGTGCTCAGAAAAGATACATAAAGAAAAGACCAAGAGAATAAAATATATAAATACACTCACCTGTTTCAGGTGTTTTATGAAAAAACGGAGAACTCCAAGACTGCCAGTACCTTTTGCCTGTTTCTTGACATCTCACTTGAAATACGTACTTAATGTTTGGCTCCAAGTAGAATTCTGACTGCTGCACATATGTAAAATTGGTGTCAAATTCTTTAACCTAAAATTGATGGACAACAATAATAAAATATGGTGTGCTTTTAAAACAATCATTTTATTTAGCAGAAATGTATGGAGCATCTATTATGTTCCAAGCTCTCTTTCAGACCCTAGGAAAACAAAGTGTACTTTATGTAAAACATGGCTGTACATAATCAAATATTGTCTCAAACATTAGAAGTGAAATACAGACTGCTTTTTTTGAGACAGAGTCTCACTTTGTCCCCCACGCTGGAGTGCAATGGTGCTATCTCGGCTCACTGAGGTTCAAGTGATTCTCCTGCCTTACCCTCCTGACTAACTGGTATTACAGGTGTGTACCACCACACCTGGCTAATTTTTTTTGTATTTTTTAGTAAAGACAGGTTTCACCATGTTGGCCAGGCTGGTCTTGAATTTTTTTTTTTTTTTAAATGGGGTTTCACCATGATGGCCAGGCTAGTCTTGAACTCCTGACCTCAGGTGATCCACCCACCTTGGCCTCCCAAAGTGCTAGGATTACAGGTGTGAGACACCACACCCGGCCTGGTCTTGAATTTTTGACTTCAAGCGACCCACACGCCTCAGCCTCCCAAAGTGCTGGGATTACAGGCATGAGCCACCGTGCCCAGTTCACACTGCTTTATGTTTGACAACTGTCTCCAATCTCAAGAAAGTCCAAATGTAATATTATATATGTATTTATATGTGTGTATATTTATTTATATGTGTGTGTGTGTGTGTGTATATATATTTTTTTTTAGATAAGGTCCCACTCTGTTGCCCAGGCTTGAGTGCAGTGGCTTGATCACAGCTCACTGCAACCTTCAACTCCTCCTGGGCTCAAGTGATCCTCCAACATCAGCCTCCCGAGTAGCTGGGACTACAGGCATGTACTACCATGCTTGGATAATTTTTAAACTGTTTTTGTAGAGACAGGATCTCATTATATTGCACACACTAGTCTCCTGGGCTCAAGTGATCCTTCCAAAAGGATCACTTCCAAAAGGATCAAGTGGCCTCCCAAAGTCTTGGGATTACAGGCATAAGCCACCATAGCCAGCCTTAATTTGGGAATATATTCTTAATTTTGGAATATATTCTTTTAATGGGATGGGGAAATGGGCAACCTGATAGCAACTGTTTGAATTCCCCTCTACCCTGCAGCTGGATATTTAGATCAATAATTCTTCCTGAATGATGAAATAATTTTACTCACTAATGATGACTTTAAAAAAAAAATACCTATAAGCGAAGCTGTAAATTTGTCCTCATTGCAGGTTTTTGCAGATTCTAAAAGACCCAATAATGTATCTGTGTGTATGTATCAGAGAAAAACAAAAATATTAAGAATGTTGAACTGAGAAATTCAATGGAGGATAAAGAAAATAGCTGAAGAATAAACACAAAAATCTTTTTTCCCTGGAGCATTGTACCCTGCTATAAAACATAATGAAAAATGAGCCCAAACAGGCTGTTTCAGTTGGCAGAAAGAAACCAAGGAATTTTTTGTACAGCATCTTTAGTATGTTCTAGTAAGTGATTTACTGGAAAAAGTGAAGCATGATTGAAAGGCAGACATAAAATATGTCAATATGTCTAGAAACACATTCATGCAACAACTAGGTAAAAGCAGTTATCAGGTTCTCATGAAAGAGAAAGTTAGAAGCGTTGAGATTGAAAAAAAAAAAGAACAAGGTATCAACCTCATTCAGGGATACTTCCCTTTAAAACCCAATCTTAACATTAATCTTTAAAACTTGCAATGCACTGAAAATGTAAAATTCATGAAAATATTTGTTTGGAGGACATCATCTGCCCTAGAATAGTTTTGTCTATTGAGACATGGCTCATGGAAACTCTGAATGATAGTTTTCAAACTCTGAATGAAAGATATCATTCAGAGTTTCCATAAGCCATGTCTCTATTCATGGCCCTGGAAATTTTCTGCAATGTTAATATAACTGGCGGGTGTCTGAGGTCTCCTGGGATCTAGACAAATTTTACTTACTGTGCCAAAGATTTGACTTTCAAATGCACTCTGCTTCATATTAGTGTCTCTTGTAAGGAAGCTGCTATTCTCCAACATGTTTCTTACCATTACATTTATAGATAAGTCCTCTTGAAGGAAAGAAATACCCTAAAGTATAGCCAGAATTCAGAAATAGTAAGAAGAATGTTATGGAACTGTTATCAGCTGTTTACACCATGAGGCAGACCAGGTACAAACCGATACCTCAGGATATCTTCGGAGGCTAAAATGAATACTGAAAGAGCTGGACTTAACTGAGTGCCTCCGTAAAGAATATAATTTCCAGAGTGCAAGAAATTTTGAAATAAGTCCATTCTACTTAGAGCCTCAATTCTGAAAGCTGGGAGTCATTGAAACTTCATGTTCATCAGTTTGAGATCTCTCTTTTCTTAGGCTAAACATAAGTTCCTGGGAGCATCCTTGGGTGGAGGGAAAAAGAATCTCCAATCTAGTTAGAATTCTATCATTCCTGCCTTCCCCAACTATCAGTTTGGGACATGGTGCAGGATAAGAGGGTCCTCGGTAACCCACCAGTGTCTAAATCCTCGGTTTCTCACTTTACCCTACCCTACAATCCCCCCCCACCCCTCTTTCTGTCCAGGTAATTTTCATCCAGTGTTTGGTAGAGGAGGGAAATGGGGTGGTGACTGGGAAACTTATTTGTGACTAATCAAAAGTTCTTCCAATTTTCTGTCTTATACCAACCCTCAGACTTGGAATGCCAAAGCCAAGGATTTGTCTTTGCTATCTGTATGCTGTTCTGTCAGCCCTTCCAGGAAAAGAATAAATACTTGGTTTTGTGCAGCCTAAGAATGGTTTTCTCATTTTTAAATGGTTGAAAGAAACATTTTAAAAGACGACTTCATGATGCATGGAAATTATGTGAAATTTCAGCGTCCAAAAATGAAATTTTATTGGAACAGATTATGCCCATTCATTTACATAATTGTCTATGACTGCTTTCACGCTACAAACACAGAGTAGTTGAGACAGAAATCTTATGTTCTTCAAAGCCTAAAATGTTTACCATTTGTCCCTTGAATAGAAAGTTTGCTGAGACCCTGGGCTAGCTTAATTAAAGAAATGAGTCACCAATAATCCACTTACTTGAATATGTAGCCAAGATTTCCCTGCCTCTGTCACTAAAATTGGACACCATTGAAGACGAATAATCACAGTAATAGCTAATGTTTCAAAATATTATCTACATGAACTTGACATTATAAAAATCAATGGAGATGCAAAAAATAATCATGGCACATCCTTGCCTTCCATTTTATAGTTAAAGGATAGAGAAACAGAAGTGTAAACAGGCAATGTAGCAAATGTCCCTGAAATAGAGTATACAGAAGTAGGGGTGGATTGCTGTTGGTAATTGGGAGCTCAATTTTTGACATGAATTTGAGGGACCTGGGAGGCAGTCCATAAAGATACCAACAAATAGCTAGAAATGTAGTCTTTCATGGGAGTTGGGAGGGCTCCAAGTTCTAGCCTACATACAGGTGTAGCTGAGGCCTTGGAGTAGGTGAAAGGAGTAAGAAAGAGAGGAGAGTGAGATGGTAAGTATGAAGGGAATGTCAACGTTCAGGGAATTGGCGGAAAAAATAATTTATAAAGGAAAGGGCAGCCAGATATATTGATAGAAGACTAAGAAATTCTTGAAATGGGAAAACCGAGAGGAGAGACATTTTCAGGACAAGGTGGTCAACAGCATCAAATGCTAGAGTAGGATGAAGACTGCCAAGGCTCTTGGCCTTTGTTGTTTGGAAAGATGTACCATCTTCCTCTCCTCACATGAACTGGTTCCAGCAGCAGGGGGAGAGCCTTCATTACATTTTGAAGTGGATTGCAATAATGCCCAGGTCATTTCCCTGACCTATATCCTTACCCTTTACCATGTAGCTTTGAATATCCTCCCATTCTGGCTCTGGTCTGTCCATGTGGTTTGCTTTGAGGCAACAGACATCAGTGAGCCTGATATAAGCAAAGGATTGAAAGATGCTGGAAAGATTGGGCTTAGGTGCTCTTGCTGTCTGCCATCGCCATAAGGACATGCCCAGGCTAGCCTGCTGATGGCAGAAAGAGGACCTAGAGACATGTAGAGAAGAGCTCATGCAAAAACAGAGTGAGCCAGCTGAGCTGCAAACACATGCCCAATCCCAGCTAAGCTCAGCCTAGATCAGCTGGACCCCACTGACAGTGAGAAATAAATGTTTATTGTTGTATGTCACTCCAGTTTTTGTGGTAGTTAGTTATACATTATTGTAGCAGTTGATAGCCGATATACCAATCCCTCTTATTTCATGTAAATAGGAGTATGTAATAGACTAGAAAAATGTTTAGAAAATAGAAAGGAATTCTATTACCAGTGTCTCTGAAGAAGTTTTCAGAAGCCAACTGTCTTCTGGGTGAAACTCTTGTTCTCTGCTCCCCCTGGTGGTGCTACATAGGCCGTCTTGGTAACAGGTACATTTGAGCTCACTTTTCAAAACCTTCCCTTTATCAGAAGTGGCAAATGCAGCTGAAAGCATAGTTATCTCATACAATCATTCTGACAATCCTTTGTGA
>CAUYLG010051747.1:0-34681 GCA_963573385.1 Cacajao melanocephalus | reverse complement strand
TTCCTTTCTATGTTTAGTGCTTCTTTCAGGAGCTCTTGTAAGACAGGCCTGGTGGTGACGAAATCTCTCAGCAATTGCTTTTCATAAAGGATTTTATTCCTCCTTCACTTATGAAGCTTAGTTTGGCTGGATATAAAATTCATGGTTGGAATGTTTCTCTAAGAATGCTGAATATAAACCCCTAATCTCTTCCAGTGTGTAAGGTTTCTGCTGAAACATCCATTATTAGCTTAATAGGGTTCCCTTTGTAGGTGACCTTCCCCTTCTTTCTAGCTGCCTTTCACATTCTTTCTCTCATTTTGATCTTGGAAATTCTTATGATTATGTGTCTTAAGTATGGTCTTCTTGTGTACCTTGCAGGGGTTATTTGTGTTTCCTGGATTTGAATGCTGGCCTCTGTAGTGAGGTTGGGGAAATTTTCATGGTTGATATCCTGAAATATGTTTTCTAAGTTGTTTGCTTTCTCTCCCTCCCTTTCAGGGATGTCAATGATTTGTAGATTTGGCCTCTTTACATAATTCTATTTTTTTTCAGAGTTTTTGTTTATTCTTTTTTATTCTTTTCTCTTTTTTTCTAACTGAAAGAGGAATAGCTATGGTATATACTTTCAAGGTTATAGCTCACCTCCTATGGTGTAGAATTCACATGGCAGTATGTAATCAAATATATTCTTGAGTAAGTATCCAATATTAATAAAAGAAGATGTACCAATAGTTAAAACTATGCTAACTTAAACTATGCATCAATATTTTAAACTAAAATTTCAGTATTCTTGAGTTCTTAATTCCAAAATCAAATCCTAAACTCACTTGAGCATAGCTTTATTTTTAAGGATGTTAAATGAAATTATAGATCAACATTGGATGTTTTACCTGCATACCCTGTGTACATACACACATACAAATGCATTTGCTAGAAATTGAAATTCCCTCCAACTCCATGTGTCCTTTTAGAAACTGCTCATATATTTTTCTCAGAAAGCCAGTCTTCACAATCTGTGAAAAGTGAGCAGTGGAGCAAATTATTGTCTATAGGATTTGAAACAGTGGTAGACACATGACTTCAGATGGGAAAATTGTATAGTTCTACCCTCCAGAAATTTATAATTGAGGTACAACAACTCTAAGCTCTTAAACTTAGGACCTGAAGGAAATGTAGTGCAGCCATCACAGCAATATGGCTGTTTGGATGCCAAATGTCAACTTCAGAGAGATTAGAGAATGAAACAAACAAGAAGAGGTCTCTGTGTTTCCTCTCTCATAACTGTTTATGAGAGAGAAAAACACACAGACAGAGGCTGCTCAGTTTCTGACATCTTTCCAAAGTTTAGACCTTCATAAAGCTAAATCGACCAACCCACTTTGCATCTTGGTTGACATATTGTTTTCCTGCATGTTACAATAGCCTATGATCAACTGTACAAGCTACTATCTAAGGTTAATCTCTCCACTTATAAACTGGATCACATACTCTATCTCCTAATCAAGGAAATTTTCCCAGATATTTTCCTCAATTCCTCCTTCAACATAATTTTTTCCCCAATACTAATTTACTTTCCCAGTACAAAAGCAGTACCTGGAACACAGTAGGTGTTAAAAAAATATTTACTAAAATGAATTCACCCCAGGGGAAAAAAAACACTATCAATATGGATCAGGGCTTCAGGGAAACAGATTGGCAATACTGCAACAAGAGAAGGGAGTAGGGAGTGAGTATGTGTTGTGTATAACTATACCACTGGAGAAATACTTGGAACAGTAACAGACCTGAGACCCAGGCCCAGTGAAAGACCAAGAGTTAATCATGACATTATAGAATGCTATCTCTCTCTGCATCTCATTACAACACCAACAGTATAATAACAATGGATTACACTAGAAAGAGATTCAAGACATAGATTCTCTCCAAGAGTACTTAGGGAAGCCTCAAGTCAAGAAGGAGATAAAAACGAGATCAGTAGAGCAATTTTAAGACTCTGACACCTATTACAACAGCAAACATTAACACAGTCCAACTTCTAGCTCCATTAATTTAAATTCCCACCCCAGAGGCCTATTTTCCTTGGTTCCTATTACTTCATCTGTAATGTCTTGGTTCCTATTGCTTTATACATATACTTTTAGTAGTAGTCTAAGGAGATAAGATGATGAAATGTAATGTGGTCTCCTGGAGCAGATTCTGGAAAAGGTAAAGGATATTAGGGGAAAAACTAAGGAATTTCAAAAAAGTATCTACTTTAGTTAATTATAATATATCCGTATTGGTTCATTAATTGTGGCAAATGTACTATACTAATGTAAGATATTAATAACAAAGGAAATGATATGATGCATAAGAGAATTGTATACTATCTTTGCAATTTTCTATAAATACAACTACTTTTAAATGAAAAATTTATTTGGAAAATCATAACAGAGCTGAATATCATTATAGGTAATTATCATCACCCAGATATTTTAGAATGCATTTTTTAAAGTCCAAATTCTTTTCTGCTACCTTCTTCCTCTAACGCTTCTCCCTTCTAATAGATAGTGAACAGAACTGACCCTAATGGTATTCCCAAAGTATACAAAAATTATTTTTAGGTCTAAGTACCTCCAAAATAGCTTTTCCTTGTAGTTCATTTTGGAACCTTGAGGACAATTCTCTTTCCATCATGCATCATTTTTATCCAAGATGTAAGATCTTTGAATTGTCTTTTTTCCTACCATCATTCCCACCAGGGCCTTTCATGTCCCTATTTCTTCACCTCTGAATTTTATCTCCTCCTATTCCATTGTGCCCTTTGAATCTGCAAATCCTCTGTATATAAAGTCTCCTCCTTCCAGTGTTTTCTCCACCTCCTTTAGCATGAATTCTTCACTGATGGCTCCAGTGGGTCTATACTAAGAACTTTCTCCTCTGTGCTTCCAAATGCATTTCCTAAATCTACTCTAGAGCTCATTACCCTTTTATAATTCTATTTCCTATTCATCTTCCTGCATTCCCAGGACCTAGAAAAAGCCTTACTAAATGTTAAATAGTGACTAATGAACACCAGAACAACATATTAGTAAGTGTAATTAATACAGCAAAATTTGTGTGTATAATTGTTTAGAGGAAGGGTTGACTGTATTTGTTTGAGAGTTAATCAAGCAAAACTGTAACTCTAAGTTGAATGAACTGGAGGATTCATCTATGAAAATATGACTCATATCATTCAAAATGAAAAAAAGGGGTAATACATTTTCCTTTTTTTCCCTCCAACACTCCCAAGACCCTAAGGAAGTGGAATAATATCCTTAGGTTGACAACCTCTCTTTATGGACCCTTGAATATATTGCAGGTTCGGTTCTAGGCCACCGTAGTAAAGTGAGTCACACGATTTTTTGTTTCCCAGTACATATAAAAGTTATGTTTACATTATATTGTAGTCTACTAACAGTACATTAGTATTATACATGAAAAACAATGTACATAACTTAATTCAAAAATTCTTGATTGTTAAAAATGCTAAGTTGTAACCTTTTGGCTGGTGGAGGATCCAACCTCAATGCTAATGGCTGCTGACTAATCAGGGTGGTGGTTGCTAAAGGTTGGGGTGGCTGTGGCAATCTCTAAAACAACGACAGTAAAGTTTGTTGCCCTGACTACCCTTCCTCAAAAGATTTCTTTGTAAAATCTGTTTGACAGCATTTTAACCACAGTAGGATTTACTTCAAAATTGAAATAAATCATCTTAAACCCTGCTGTGGCTTTATCAACTAAGTTTATGTAATATTCTACATCTTCTATTGTCATTTCAACTAGGTACACAGCATCTTCACCAGGAGTAGTTTCCATCTCAAGAAACTACTGTCTTTGCTCATTTACAGGAAGTAATTCCCAATCCATTAAATTTTGATTGTGAGATTGCAGAAATTCAGTCATACCTTCAGGTTCCACTTCTAATTCTAGTTCTTTTGCTATTTCCACCAAATCTGTGGTTACTTTGTCCCTCAAAGTCATCCATGAGAGTTGGAATCAACTTTTTCCAAACTCCTGTTAATGTTCATATTTTGACTTCCTCCTATGAACCATGAATGTTTGTAATGATGTCCAGAATGGTAACTCTTTTCCAAAAGGCTTTCAATTTACTTTGCCCAGATCCATCAGAGGAATCACTCTCTATGACAGCTATATCTTTATAAAATGTATCTCTTAAATAATGAAACTTAAAATAAAAAATTACCCTTGATCCATGAGCTGCAGAATAGATGTTGTGTTAGTAAGCATGAAAACAATATCAATTTCCTTGTACATCTCCATCAGAGGTCTTAGACGACCAGGTGCATAGTCAATGAGCAGTAATATTTTGAAAGAATCTTTTTTTTCTGAGCAGTAGATCTCACCAGTGGGCTTGAAATATTTAGTAATCATGCTGTCAACAGATGCACTGTCATCCAGTCTTTGTCGTTACACTCATAGAGCCTAGGTGGAGTAGATTTAGCATGATTCTTAAGGGTCCTAGGATTTTCAGAATGGTAAATGAGCATTAGCCTCAACTTACAGCCCCTAATAAAAGAACCTATCCTTTGAAGCTTTGAACACAGGCATTGTCTTCTCCTCTCTAGCTATGAAAGTCCTAGATAGTATCTTCTTCCAAAAAAGACTGTATCATCTATATTGAAAATCTGTTGTTTATGTAGCCACCATCATCAGTGTTCTTAGCTAGCTCTTCTGGATGATTTGCTGCAACTTCTGCATCAGCACTTGCTGCTTCATCTTGCACTTTATGTTTTGTTATGGAGACAGTTTCTTTCCTTAAACTTCAAGAACCAAATTTGTTAGCTTCCAGTTGTTTTTCTCCAGCTTCCTCACCTCTCTCAGGTTTCACAGAATTGAAGAGAGTTAGGACCTTGCTTTTAACAAAAGAACAGTGTTGTGGCTGGTTTGATCTTCTATTAGCCCACTAAAACTTTCTCCGTATCAGTAATAACGCTGTCTCACTTTCTTATCATTCGTGTGTTCACTGGATTAGCACTTTTAATTTCATGCAAGAATTTTCCCCTTCCTTTTACAGCTCAGCTAAATGTTTGGTGCAAGAGACCTAGCGTTCAACTTATCTTGGTTTTCAACATGCCTTCCTAACCTAAATGTACACATTTCTAGACTTTGATATAAAGTGAGAGACAAGTGACTCTTCCTTTCCGTTGAATACTTAGAGGCCATTGTAGGATTATTCATTGGCCTAATCTCTACATTATTGTGTCTCAGAGAATAAGGAGGCCTGAGGAGAGAAAGAGAGATGAGGGAACAGCTGGTCAGCGGAGCAGTTATAACACACACATGTATTAAGTTTGCTGTCTTATATGGCCATGGTTCACAATATCCCAAGACTTTTAAATTAGTAACATCAAAGACCTTGATCACAGATATTATAACATGTAATAATAATAAAAAACTTTAAAATATTGTGAAAATTACCAAAATGTGACAGAGATATCAAGTGAGCACATGCTATTGGAAAAAATGGCACTGATAGACTTTCTTGATGCAAGGTTGCCACAAACCTTCAATTCATAAAAAACTCAATATCTGTGAAGTTCAATAAAGCAAACTGCAATAAAATAAGTGTGTCTGTATACATGTACAGAGTGATGCTGGTGATGACAGATGTTGGCAAGGTAGGAAGGAACAGCAATCTCAATAGCATGTACACAGTCAATAAGAGGCAATTCACACATTAGGAGATATCCTGATCATCAACTAGATTCTGAGAGCTGCATTGCTAAGATGAGAGTAAAGAACAAATATGTAGGCTGATGTCTTTAGGACACGAAGAGATCAACAACAACAAAAGGAGATAAACAGAAATAAAAACAAACCCATTGTATTATTTTTCTTATCAGAATTCCCTTTGAAAAGTTGATATCTAGTGATAACTCAATGAGCTGGTGAGGATTTATATCATGTAAACTTTTCTGCATATATATTATGTCACAAAAAAAGTGAAATAAATCTCCATGGCACAATATTACGTAACAAGAAACATTCATTCATAAAGAGCCACAAGTTAAATTTACCATTAATAATTGTATATGTAGTAAAGGTCAAAGAGCAATTGGATACCAATTATTAAACACAAAATAATTCCCTAATTTTTCATTCCAGTACTACCCTTATTCAAATGACATTGCTGTGGGAAACAAAAGAATAAGCAGTAATCATATCGACAATTGGGTTATAAGAATAATTTTATGTTACTTAGTCCTCCTTCAAAGCAGATATGTTTTAAATATGCTTGTTATAATCAGTGCTTTCTATGGCTACAGTTGGGCTATAAGTGAATTCCATAATTTACACCTATTTCTCCCCATCCAAATGGCTTTCTGAGGCATTTGAAAAATAATACAAAAAAGTAAGATACTTTTGGTTTAAAAATATTACCTTACTATTCTTTAAGCACACATAGAAGAATGTGGCTTAAATGTGCCATAACCCTGTGTTTATAATATTGCACCCAAGAATTAGACCCATCAAGTCCCAACAAGGCTGAAATCCACAGGCCTTCCCCTGAGGGCAGAGCCAGCCTGGGATCTTAGCAGCATGGAAACTTAGATAAGAGCATATATTTCCTATAGGCAGGAGTCCCACAGAGAAGGAGAATGGAAGGGATGGGGCTAAATGTGTCCAGTTCCTCTTCCCAAACTTACTCCACAGTTAAGATTGGATGAGGAACAGTGGAGAGCAAGAGTGAAGACAAATAGGAGTGACACCCAGAGAACGAAACAAAACTGAGACATGCTGGGTGTTACATTAATTCATGTCCTCTAGCAAGAATGGAAACATAAGGAGTTGGAAGGCAGTGATCCTCTACTCTCAAAAGTAACTTTGTTCATTGCTGATCTAGGACTTATGCTTTGTCACCATCTTCTAAACCTCTTTCTTTACACTATATTGTAAGGGGTAATATCTATATTCCCAGAGAGTTAATAAGCTCCATGAGGGTAATGAATGTATCTGCATTTTTCACTGTATTTCCAGCATCTAGTATGAAGCCTATCATAGAGTGGATGCTCAAGTATTATCTATTGAATAAATGAATGAGTGAGTGAATATGAATAATTTCCCAGCATGACTCAGCAAAATTGCAAAGATAGTGCATGGTAGCTATCACTATTGCCACAGAAAAATGGATTGCTCCTTTTGAATATGCTTGGATTGACTTGTTCTCTTCCCACCTCATACATGTACACACAGACACACACACATGTGATAATTTGTGATGGAATAATGGTCTTTTATTGAAAACAGCTTGTCTCATGACTGGGTAGCCAGGAAGATTTCCAAGCTGATGAACAGTGTGAATGGTGGGCTCTGTCAGAGGTGATTGCATATGGGCGTGTAGGAGATGTGAAAGATAATATGAAAAAAACTGTAGAACAATTTTAGCCAAGCAATAGCTTTTTCCATTTGTTCCTTTTAGATAAATATATTATTTTTCAAATTAGAATAGTTTGTAACACTTTGAGAACCGGGCAGAGACCTGCTATAATTGTTTAACATTAGAACATATTTGTTGTGAGCATCAAACTAGGCAGTACAAAACAGCTTAACCATTGATTTTGAGTCACACAGATCTCAGCTCTGACCTAGTATTAGTTATATGACCTTAATTCAGTTACCTAATTTCTCAAAGCTCAGTTTTCTCATCTGGAAAGTGGGGAAAACAATGGCTTCCTCACAGAGTTGTTCTAAGGATTAAGCCAACAAAGTACATGTAATGCCTGAAATACATACAACAGAGAATAAATGGTAGCTATTGTTATTCTAAATCTTAAAACACTGTGTAAATTGTAAATCACTAAGTAAATGTAGTGAATTATTACCATTATTATTATTGTAGGAACTTTCACTGCTGTTTCACAAAAAGGCAACAGTGAAATAGAGGATGTTTTGCTCCATAACTGTCTATTACACAGAAGTTAACAGCTGTGCATTAATGGCTGCTTCATTCCTCAGTGAGATATGAGCTGCATTATAACAGAAAAGGTTAAATCCTCATTAGGCATATAAGGTGTGGTGTGGAGCAGAAAGGCACCTGTCACATGTGCTCAGCTGTCTTCTATCGCTTGTCATCTTGTCACATTTGTTAAGTCAAAAAATACACATAAGCTCTTAACAATTTAGGTGTTGTGATTTTTAAATTGCTTTTTAAAAGTTTCTTTTGAAACTAAAATTTTTATTTGATAGCTGTAAGGTCAAATGTTTAATATGGGGCATTGTCATTGTGATGTACTTCAATATGTATGCAACCATTATAATTAAGACTTCAAATGACTGGTTCTGAAGTACATTGCCTCCGGTTTGCATAATGCACAATATATTCATTGTTGCCATTTACTTTGCATAAATCAATCTTGTTAATATCTTTAGTCATCTTCTTGCTTTCCAGAGTCTTGAATCAAGTTAATTCTCTGAAGGAGGAAGTGTCAGGACTCAGGCAGCTAGGGGTATCTGCATAATTCTACTCCATTGTTCAATAAAATCAGTACTACAGAAGGTTCCATGATTTATTGGCAAATTTTAATGCTGCTGCCTCTTCGTTTCTCTAGGAAATATGAACATAGGTTTATGTCTACGTACAATGGTCAGAGATGAGGAATAAGAGGGTTAAAGAAAAAAAGTGGGCATCCAAGCTGTGACAATGAATCACAATTGATTCCCTTAATGGATATTCTACTGAGAATACCAGCTTAAAAAGAAGAAAAGTAGAAGCATTGTCCTTTTTAAGACTTGCAGCAATAAACATCGTATTCTTTAGCATAAAGGTGAGGTGTCACCATGTTATTAGAGGTGGCAGAACTATCCCTGAGAACTAAGCATGATGCTGACAACCCATTCTAGTTGGTGACATATAGAATGGACCTGTGGGATCCATAAGGATCCAGAAGGATTCCCCAGCCAGGCTATGCATTAAACCACAAAAATCCCTTAGAAAATAAGATGAAAACTGCTGAAAAGGAAAAATGTTGCCCTCATTAGTATAGCCTTCTTACAAAGCAGATAATAATATCCACCATCACACAAGATATGTCTCTTGTCAAGACACTTTTTCTTAATCCCCGCAGAAACTTATATGTATTTATTTCTTCTGATATTACCTGCACGGTTGTTTTTTCCCAAAACACCAACATGGTTGTTTTCCCAATAGCCAAGCCTATTATAGATGACAATTTTCTCTCTACATATAATCTGCACTGCCTCACTATCCCTCAATCTTTTCTATAGTGTTTATCAATAAAACCATTCCAGAAATGGAAACATTTATTTCTATTTGCATAAAGTACTGCCTCTACTCCTGTTTTCTTTTCTTCTACATTTATTGTGTAGCAATAATGGATTTTAACAGATTTTCTCTGAAATCTTAGCAATTTATCTAACATATATTAGGTACCAACTGTGCCAGGCATTATACTAAACACTAGGGACACAATGTCAAATTCATTCATTTATGCATAAAAATTTATTGAGTATTAAACTTCCAATTCAGGATATGATGGAGTAAGTGGTATTGGACTTTTTCTTCCATGATAAATAACAAATAAAACTGTACAAATTATAAGGGCAAACTTTTCTTCAGATATTAAACAACAACCCTGGTTTTGATAAAGGGAATATTACCACTGATCCTACAGAAATGCAAACTACCATCAGAGAATACTATAAACACCGCTACACAAATAAACTAGAAAATCTAGAGGAATGGATAAATTCCTGGACACATATACCATCCCAAGACTAAACCAGGAAAAAGTCAAATCCCTGAACATACCAATAACAAGTTCTGAAATTGAGGCAGCAATTAAAAGGCTACCAACCAAAAAAAGTCTAGGACCAGATGGATTCACAGCCAAATTCTACCAGAGGTACAAAGAGCTGGTACCATTCTGTCTTAAACGATTCCAAACAATAGAAAAAGAGGGACTCCTCTCTAACTCATTTTATGAGGCTACCCTCATTCTGATACCAAAACCTGGCAGAGACACAATAAAAAAAGAAAATTTCAGGCCAATATCCCTGATGAACAGTGATGCAAAAATTCTCAATAAGATACTGGCAAACTGAATCCAGCAGCACATCAAAAAGCTTATTCACCACAATCAAGTCAGCTTCATCCCTGGGATGCAAGGCTGGTTCAACATACACAAATCAATATGCATAATCCATCACATAAACAGAACCAAAGAGAAAAACCACATGATTATCTCAATAGATGCAAAAAAGACCTGCGACAAAATTCAACACCCCTTAATGCTAAAAACACTCAATAAACTAGGTATGGACGGAACATATCTCAAAATAATAAGAGCTATTTATGACAAACCCACAGCCAATATTATACTGAATGGGCAAAAGCTGGAAGCATTCCCTTGGAGAACTGGCACAAGACAAGGATGCCCTTTCTCATCACTCCTCTTCAACGTAGTATTGGAAGTTCAGGCCAGGGCAATCAGGCAAAAGATACAAATAAAGCATATTCAAATAGGAAGAGAGGAAGTCAAAGTGTCTCTGTTTGCAGATGACATGATTGTATATTTAGAAAATCCCAATGTCTCAGCCCAAAAACTCCTTAAGCTGATAAGCAACTTTAGCAAAGTCTCAGGATACAAAATCATGTGCAAAAAGCAGAAGCATTCCTATACACCAATAATAGACAAACAGAGAGCCAAACCATTCATAATTGCTACAAAGAGAATAAAATACCTAGGAATACAGCTTTCAAGGGATGTGAAGGATCTCTTCAAGGAGAACCACAAACCACTGGTCAAGAAAATAAGAGAAGACACAAACAAATAGAAAAACACTCCATGCTCATGGATAGGAAGAATCAATATGGTGTGAAAATGGCCATACTATCCAAAGTAATTTATAGATTCAATGCTATTCCCATCAAGCTACCATTGACTTTTCTCACAGAATTAGAAAAAAAAACTATTTAAAATTTCATATGAAACCAAAAAAGAGCTTATATAGTCAAGGCAATCCTAAGGGAAAAACAAAAACAAAAACAAAACAAAACAAAGCTGAAGGCATCACAATACCTGACTTCAAACTATACTACCAAGCTACAGTATCCAAAACAGAATGGTACTTGTACTAAAACAGATATATAGACCAATGGAACAGAGCAGAGGCATCAGAAATTATACCCCACATCTACAACCATCTGATCTGTGACAAATCTGACAAAAACAAGCAATGGAGAAAGGATTCCCTATTTAATAAATGGTGTTGGGAAACCTAACTAGCCATAAGCAGAAAACCGAAACTGGACCCCTTCCTTACACTTATACAAAAATTAACTCAAGATGAATTAGAGACTTAAACGTAAGACCTAAAACCATAAAAATCCTAGAAGAAAACTTAGGCAATACCATTCAGGACATAGGCATGGGCAAAGGCTTCATGACAAAAACACCAAAAGCAATGGCAAGAAAAGCTTAAATTGACAAATGGGATCTAATTAAACTAAAGAGCTTCTGCACAGCAAAAGAAACTATCATCAGAGTGAACAGGCAACCTACAGAATGGGAAAAAAAATTTGCAATCTATCCATCTGACAAAGAGCTAATATCCAGAATCTACAAGAAAATTAAACAAATTTACAAGAAAAAAGCAAACAACCCCATCAAAAAGCGGGCAAAGGATATGAACAGACACTTCTCAAAAGAAGACATTTGTACAGTTAACAAACATATGAAAACAACAGATGCTGGAGAGAATGTGGAGAAATAGGAATGCTTTTACACTGTTGATGGGAATGTAAGTTAGTTTAACCATTGTGGGAGATAGTGTAGAGATTTCTGAAGGATCTAGAACTAGAAATACCATTTGACCCAGCAATCCCATTACTGGGTATAAACCCAGAGAACTATAAATCATTCTACTATAAAAGACACATGCATACATATGTTTATTGCAGCACTATTTACAATTGCAAAGACTTGGAACCAACCTAAATGCCCATCAATGATAGACTGGATAAAGAAAATCTGGCACATACACACCATGGAATACTATACAGCCATAAAAAAGAATGAGTTCATGTCCTTTGCAGGAACTTGGATAAGCTGGAAACCATCATTCTCAACAAACTAACAAGGGAACAGAAAACCAAGCACCACATGTTCTCACTTATAAGTGTGAGTTGAAGAATGAGAATGCATGAATACAGAGAGGAGAACATCACACACTGGGGTCTGTAGAGGGGTCAGGGGCAAGGAGAAGGATAGCACTAGGACAAATACCTAATGCTTTAAAACCTAGATGATGTGTTGATGGGTGTAGCAAACCACCATGGCACATGTGTACCTATGTAACAAACCTCCACAATCTGCACATGTATCCCAGAACTTAAAGGATAATTTTAAAAAAGAGTAACAAAAAAAAAGATAAAAATGAGCTGCAAATAAATAATTTGTTTCTAAGGATACTGTGATATGTAAAACACTAAAGAATGCTTTTCTGACTAATAGAATAGAGACAAGAAAACTTAAATCAACTTCCAAAGTTTGTCTTGGGAAGAAACTGAATTACTGAGAATTAAGTAATCAATCAACTGTCCCTGTTCCTTCTGCACATCACTTAAGACAGTTTTCAGAGCCTCACAATTCTCTGTTATGGTCATCTGGAACCATCCCTGTGGTTCTGGACTTAGGGTAATAAAGAATAGTTTTTGGATTAAGAAAGGTCTCAAGAGCCTGTTTGAAGTCTTTTACATACACAGTTCATTAATATGTTTTCACGTTGTTTACATGGCTTGAGTTTGTTCAAGGAAAAATATAGTGCAGTTAAGAAGAAACTCTCCTCCAGTTGGAAGGGATAATGAAAGATACAGAATAAAGTTGTTATATTCAGAGCAAGGCCTTCCAAGGTTGACAGTTACAGTTAGAGAAGTGAGGACTGTACATTCCTCCCTACCGCCTGCCTGCCAAATTGTATGTAAGTGAAAACAAGTCAGACCAAATTGTGACACACACATAAGCAGTTTATTTACAAGCAGGTATAGAAACAGCCAGGCAACCTGTTCCTGTTAGCTTAATAAGACTTCTCTCAGTGTACCCCTGAATGTTTGTGTCCCCACAAAATTCATGTTGAAGCCCTAACCTTCAACATGTTGGTATTTGGAGGTGGGGCCTTTGGGAAGCAGTTAGGTTTAGATGAGATCATAAGGGGTCCCCATGATGGGATTAGTGACCTTATAAAAAGAGAAGGAGATATCAGAGCTCACTCTTGCTCTCTCTCTCTCTCTCTCTCCTCTCTCCTCTCTCTCTCTGTCATGTGAGGACACATCAAGGAGGTAGGTTTGTCTGTAAACCAGGAAGAGAGTCTTCACCAGAACCCAACCATTCTGGCACCCTGATCTTGGATTTCTCACCCTCTGGAACTATGAGAAATAAACGTCTATTGTTTAAACCACTCGGTCTGTGGTATTTTGTACAGTAGCCTGAGCTGACTCAGATGACTCTAAAAACATCTTGTAGGAAAATACAAAGCAAATATAACAATATTGTGGAGTCGGCATCAATAAACCTGTTAGTCCTCCATTACAGGAGTACAAATAACTGAAAGGAGCTCTACAGCTAAGGTATCACTCCAAACATGCAATGCTGCCACACTTGCTATCTAACTGCTGGGTCCTTTTCTTCCATAAAAGGATGAATAGTCTGCACAATCTTTTTAGCCAAGCATATACACATCTTGAGCACCATTCATTTCTCTAGTGAAGAATCATTTATAAAATCCATTTGGCTAAACAACAAATCCCTGGTGCAGGTTTAGATAGCAATATTTAAATAGCTGCCTCTGGAGTGTGGACTCCTAATTAGCATTTTTCAAGTACTAACTACCTTTAAGTAAACTATAAATTATGTATAATATAACCGAGGCTAACTTACTTTCCACTTTTTGCACAGCTACTATTATATTAAATATATAAGGTTATAAATTTGCTGTCAATTTTGAATATTTACATTTAATTAAATTATTTAATATAAAATATATTATAAAATATTAATTCGTCATTCACTATAGTCTGTGTGGTCTGGGAAAGGGATAAAAGTGAAGTTGCTGAAATAGAAGAAAGTTAGGCCCAGGCTAAACAGCATGTCTTGTACCATTTCTCCAACCCTAACTCAGACTCTGATTCATAAAACCCCAATAGCTTTAAAGTTTTTCTCAAGAGCTTTGCCTAAATCAAGGCCACTGTATTTTCAATTACGCATACTCCTCCCATGTGAGGCTATTCCCAGCACAGCTTCAGGCTCCACTGTCAGGCATCTTCCCAGCTCAGTCTCATCTAACCCAGGATGGCACTACTGATGTGCATAGATGTCATTTACTTTTAACCATTTATAAAGCTTAAATTAATAGAATAAATATCTTCACTACATTCAGGGCCAGTCTGAAGATGTCAGGTAACAGTGGAAAATTTGCCAAAACAAGAGTGAATAGTTTTCACTTAATTCACAAGTGGAATCAGGAGGGCATATTTTGATCGCTGACACATTTTAACGTCTTCATTGGGTTGTTGATGAGCTGCCAATAACTAATCCCAAATGAAGAAAACTCTTCAGAGTTGCTATAACTAAAATTAAACTACTTTAAAGTGTTAGGGAATAAATCTTTCTCACTTTTATAATTACTTCTACACATATACATGCCATCACTCAGAATTTTTGCCATTTTGTCTATTAGTAATTAAACCAAAATGCTAGAGAATCCTCTAAAAAATGCCCACTAAATCTCCAGGAACAACCTGCGACTCTACTTAAGACAAATATCTTACATCAAATTGCATGGCAACCATAGTATTTACATGGTGCCTACTACCTCAAGTTCTCATTGCATTGTAACTATTCAAAAGAACCAGCAAATGATGAAGAAAATGAGAGAAAGAAAAAGATGAGATGGAGAAATAACACTAGCAAGTTTTTAGTTATCCTTTAAGGAAAGAGAATCCTCATTTTCTAAACCTCCTTTTACCCTATTGCTTTTAATTTGGTCTCCCTGGTCTTTGAGAAGAATTCAACAGACAATAATGAAAGAATAACATATTTGTACTCCCCAGGGTCACAGGTCTCTTCTGGTATCTCTGGCCTCTTGAGAACATATAATCTAATTTATATGTTTAAGTGGCTTGACTTAAACCTCACCCAGCACTACAGAGCAAATTCCTTCCAGTCCCCTCCTGGATAAGAGTTCCACCATTGGGCTAGCAACATTTCCTTTTTTTTTTTCTCTTTTCCTTCTTTCCTTTTTTTTTTTTTTTTTTTGAGATGGAGTCTCCTTCTGTTGCCTAGGCTGGAGTGCAGTGGCACAATCCCAGCTCACTGCAACCTCCGCCTCCTGGTTCAAGCGATTCTCCCACCTCAGCCTCCAGGGTAGCCGGGATTACAGGTGCCTGCCACCATGCCTGGCTAATTTTTGTATTTTTAGTATTACAGGTGTGATACACTGTAATCTCGCCGGGATTACAGGTGTGAGCCACTGTGTCCAACCACCAGCAACATTTCTAACTGACTGCACTCTCCCAGGAGCAATGCATTAGAATCATCCTCAGCTTGCCCACCAATTAGCTCTATTTCTGGCTGTGACAAAAATAAGCTAAATGTATTATATTTTATGCCAGATAGGTCTACTGCTAGGTTCAGGTATATTACACAATGTTAAATTGCATAAGATCAATGGTTGTTACTTCTGGAACCAGCAAATTGTTTGGACTCTATCTCCTACTTAGAATATGCATGATAGGTAAGAGCTTTGCTTGTGGAGTTTAACACTTAATATGTATAAGACTTGGGGTTTTAGAAAACCTGTTTCCTTGAATTCACATTTTAAAAAACACATATTCTCATGTTTTTCCTTTGTGTGTAGAAGTCAATTGAATCTTACACAACTAATAGAGAGGCATTGAATCCTCAGCCACTACTCTACTGCAAACGTTATCCTGCCACAAAAAGAACTCTAGACAAGTTGCTTCTCCTAGTAAATACATGGCAAAATATGAAGGAAACTGCCAGAAAACTAACCTTGCAGGGTGGTCCAGTCACTGCAATTGAAAGTTGGCTAAAAATACGCAAACCTATCTAGGCAAAACAAACCTATCTAAGCAAAATCAGTGGTTGTTAATTAAAGAATACAAACCCATCTAGGATATAAACCTATGTGGGCCAGATTTCCTTCAGAGGTTTCCAGTGAAGTGACAGCAGTTTTGGGGGAACAGAACTAACTACACTCACTCAATCTGGATCTTCATTTCCAAGGCTACTGGGGGCAGAATGAACAAGTCATTAACCTCAGTTACATTTTTTAAAAGCTCAACATTTATCACAGAGATAAAAATACATAAAAAACCCAAACTATACACCTTCTGTTAAGTGTGTGTCTGTTCCACATTGGCAAGATTATATCTGTTCTGTATTTATAAGTTGATCATATTCATATAGAAAAGATATCATATTGATATAGACTCAGTGATTTTTAAACTCCTGGAAGAATCATGCTTCAGATCATTCATGTGACAAGAGGAGAAATAAATACAAAACAGAAACAAATAAACTGAGAAGACAAAACTAAAGAATACAGCCTTGATCTTCTTGTGCATATGTGGTTGTTACTTAACTCAACTGTATGTGGTATAAAATGGAGTGTTAATTTTAAATGCTACGTATTTAGATAACAGTTAAGAACAAGTGACATGACTCAATGATACAGAAATTAAATGCCAAATTCTCTTTAAATTTCTTGTTTTAAACTCTGCTTACTTAGAAGCCACTAGACAGATTCTGAACATCAGACATCTCATTCTCTAAGGAATAAAAAAAAACTCTGGGTTTTCACTCCTTTTCCATTGTAAATGTATAGATTGAGGTCCTTGGCAAGGAACAGAAAAAGATTTTTTATTAACTGACAATGAGATTCACAAACTATGTGAATCAACAAACAGAGCAGACATCTTTTTCAAATAATACTAAACATTCACTTTTCAGCACAACATGCTGAATACAGAATCGCATGTGCCAACTTTACTAGACTTGCATAGGAAAAGTGCCTCCTGCTGATATGCACAGGAATCTTCCTTCAACATTAAGCCCTGGTGCAGAGACTTTGGGAAAAACTATACGTTTTTCCCATTTAAAATAAAACAGTACTTTTCAGTGCCTGCTAAGGAGTTATGCTATTGTCTACAAAGCCAGCTGTTCATAATCACATTTTTTCCAGGAGAGAATGGAAATCTGCAGAGCTGTCAATAGTAAGATAATAAGCTTGCATCTTCTGGACTACAGAGCACAACCAATTTTTCCTAGTTCAACAGGGTAAGAAATCCACTTGAAAACCTGATTTTTGGCTTACCATTAACTCAGGAATGGTCATCCTTGGGACCCTCATATATGCTTACATAACAGGTACTGAAAGAGCTGGACCCATAATAACCAATATTAAAAGCATTTGTTATGGTTTCTGGCTTTGTTCTAGGTGCTTGTTATGTATTAGCTAGTTTAATTTCTATAATAACCCTATGATGTAGGTGCTACTCTTATTTCTCTTTGACAGATGAGGAAAGAGAGACAGAGAAATTAAGCAACATGCCCAAGGTCAGTCTTAATAAATGTGGGATGTGAACCCAGGTCATCTGGAGCCACAATCTGTACAATTAGCCACTGCACAGTTCTGTGGATTCATACAGTGACTTTTCCTTTGTCAGTACTGCCTCTGCAAATTCAGTTGTCAGTTCCCTTCCTTGCATAATCTGTGCCCCATGTTTCTCCTTGAATAAGATCCTGGGCAGGTTTCACAGCCTTTCTCCTAAAGGATAAATGCCTGCTGGTAACTTTGAGCATAAAAACAGTCATCCTTAGGTAAATAATAGATGAGGTACAGTGAAATACTAACTTTTTAAAGCTCCTAACAAGCATCTCCTAGCACCTAGCTCCCCCTAGCTACTGGCTGGTGCAGGCCTTGATCTGGAAGAGGAGCTTGATTGTCTGCTTCTCTGTTTAGTCTACCAATTCCTCCCACTCCCCACTAGAGGCCTATCCCTATGGCTTCCCCTCTCAGAGACTGTCAGTTTGGAAAGAAAAGTAGGTAAGGGAGGCCCTCCTTGCCTGCACTAAGCCAGCATCTGCTCACTCTGGCCACACTGATGCTTAAAACTGACTTTCTCTCTGGGGTGGGTCTCTGTGAGCTCTTGGAGTACTCCCTGATCGGGCTAACACCTAGAAATCCCCTATGTAGGTTATACCTTCCCAGTAGCTTCTTAAAGCTCCCCTTTGGCTCTGACTCAGTAATCCAGCCCCACAGACAATCTTTTTGTTCTGCTTTGAACTCCTCTCCAGGTAGCCTTCCTGTGCCAAATCCTTTTTAAGTGTTCCAGGCCAGCCCTCTCTCAAGTCCACCATGAAAAAATGCACCCCTTTGTCCTATCATGGATGGGATGCAGTTACCTCCTAAACCACTGCCTTCCACTCTGGAGCCCAGGCTGATGTCCAGCTTCCCTTTGCCCCACTGCTCCACATGCTGCAGGAGACCCCAGTCCAGCCCCCCAGGTGGTCTCCTGCAGCCCCTGTCCATGAAAGGAGGAGTTAGTCCCTTCGTGTCCTCATGTTACTATGTCAGCAGAACCACCACTATCTTGAGACAATTCTCAAATTTCCAACTTCAGCCTCTTTGTAAGAGCTGGACTCTATGACCTCAAAGGACTTTCCTAGCTTCTACATCCTTGGTTTTCAGCATCTTTGGAATCCACAATTTCATGGCTCTGCAAGGTGCTGTCCCTCCTCGCCCATCTAGGCCACAACTCTTCAACGTGGAGAAGTCACAGCTGTGCTTAACATATGTAGCTGGCTGAAGAAATATTTTCTGCTTTCAACTTCCTTTCTGTTGCATGTTGGGTTGTCCAAAAGCAGAAGCCGAAACAGAGTTTGGCATACAAGGAATTATTAAGGATCAACACCTATGGAAGGGAGAGAAAAGTAGTAGTACTGGGAGAAAGGAAAAGTCTTTGGTGTAGGTATAACAAAGTTTTGGCCAGTCCTGGCGGGGCTCAGAAGCAAATATTGCCCGTCAGAGTTGACCCACATCACACCAAAATGATCAAGCCTTTATAGCCCCATCTTGACAAGGTTGAGACCTTGAGTGAAGCCACTCTTGACAGCTGAGGCAAAGCCTGAAGGAGCATCTAGAGGCTCTAGGTGGGCAGTTGGGAAGGGTATCCTGTGTCCAGCACATTCTGCTTACTTAGGGTGGATACATTTATGCTGTCTGCTTCAGTTATACTGGAGAGAAGAATATGGAATGTGAAAAGAAAGGACCCCCTTCCCTTTTTATCCTGGAAGGCATTGAAAGTGCTCAACTGGTTCAAATGGGGTCAATAAGCTTTGTGAGATAGGGGGTCTGTTTTTAGTCAGATATCCATTTCCAGAATCAATGGAGAAAAGAATTCACCCAAACTGCCATAAAGAATTAAGCTATTTCCTGTGATGGTGAATGGTAAGAACCATCATAATTGGTACACCCCATTTGTATTCTCCTGCCTCTCATCTCAAATCTCAGACACTATTTGGGTGGATGTGAGTGAAGAATATATCGATAATAGGGGAAACTAACTATAAAATATAGCTATATCCTATGTTATCAGAATAATTTTTGTTCTATTTCAGTTCTGTTTACAGACATTAATTTCATGATAGAGCCAAATTATTTAACACCTATAGGTAATTAAAAAGCAAATTAACCATGTGCCTAAATAAAGAGTTTAGGCAGCTCTGAGAGTGACTTACGAGAGTGTTGTTTTCTAAGGATATTCCAAAAAAAAGGTAAAAGATGACAGGGTAACATCAAAGCCAGCTAGAGCTCTGATTTAATTTACAAGGCCAGCTCCAAACCTGAGAGCCAAATGGAAAGGTATCAAGGAAGGTATTAAGAAAGCCTCAGGTATTCACTTCCCTGGCTCAAAAAGAGTCACGAAGCCCCAAACTCTATCTTTCCATATGTTCTGTTGAGTAACCCAAGCTGTGAGTATGGAAACAAATAGACTGTCAACTCTTTACCCTGAGCTATTTATGGAAAACCAAAGGGGTAGGTGATGCTGAGTGAACAGGTGGATTTTAGTGAAATATTTCCCTGGCTGCTTTAACTTATACAAAATCCAAACTGAAGAAAGCAACACGATGCTAATTAAAGCTGAGGCTCAGAGTTTGCCAAAACTGCTGGCTTTGATGAATGAGCCTTTCAAAGCCTCCCAAGCTCATGGATGATCTACAGCATGCACCTCATTCAAAGACTCTCTAATCAAAGAGATTTATTATGTGACTAAGAAGTAAATCTTGAATTATTTTAAAAGAATAACTACAATGATTACTAACTTTTATTTTTTTTCAATCCAAAATTTTCTAGAAACTTAATACAAAACCATCAAAAGATGCAGAACTCTCCAGACTTTCTCTGACACTATTGGATAAAATTCTAGTAACCTCTGCTTCCATCTGGTGGCTCTGAGAAACAAGCAGTTGGTCTCTATCAAGGCATTCAAGGTATTTGATGGCAGATCTAGTCACTGAAAGTCCAAAGATTGAGGGACCCAAGGAGACTGAATTATTCAGGAGTTTCAGATCAAGAGCAAAAAATGACAATGTGAGGCTATTTGTTCTGGAGTTGAATGTGCTCTGTCTACTTAGACCACAGGCCAAGTGTGGGAGACATTACTAGTGTTAACTAAAATGATGCCCTTCAGGTGGTTGTGGCCAGATGCCTAGATCTAGCCAATGAAATGTGAGCAGAAATGCCCTGTGCCATTTCTGAGCTGAAGTGGTGGAAGCCTGTTAGTGCTTCTCTCGTTTTGCTTGTTGGCTTCCACAGCAACAGAGGTTTTTGTGTTGCAGATGGTACAATGGAATATGGCTCTGTTCCATCAGCCTGGACTCCTCATTCTCCAGATTCCTGTTGCCCCTCTTTTATCCACATGTAACTGTTCTCTTGATGTTGGTGAGATCCTTCATACCTGTTTTTATAAATTTTCCATGTTAATATTTGTCCATAAACACATCACATTCTTTTGCATGTGCTTAAGCTTTAAATAAATGGAATCTTACCATGTATGTCACTCTGTATGTTGCTTTTCCATTATGTTTTTTTTTAACATTTGTCCCTGTTGTTACATATAACCATGGAGCTCTTATAAGTTTGAATGAATATATCACAATTACTTTATTTTCCTACTGATGGTCAATTGAGTACTCTTAATTTTGGCTGTAATAAGCAATACTATAATACATAAGCCTATATAGATCTTGCACTCAGGTGCAAGAGTTTTTCAGGAGTTTGTACTTCAAAGGGGAATCATTGGATTGGATTAAGTGTATGAACAGCCTTACCTTTACTAAACCAAGTAAAAATATCTAACATTTGTATAGTGTTAATTCTACAGGACAGTGTGTTTAAAGCTTTACATTTAATCTTCACACAAACACTTTGAGGTACCTTAGAACAGGACCTGGCTGGGTATCAAGTAAGCTATACGTAAGTTTTGGCTTTTATTGTCATTTGTGTTTCACAGATGCGGAAGTTGAGGCACAAGTATTTGAAATAGCTTGACTGTCACACAGCTAGGAAGAGAAGAATACTTTCTCCAGAGTCCATGCTCTTAAAAAGTAAGCTTTCCTCCTGCTGGGCTCCAGAGGCCAAAAAGGAGAATTCCTATTTCTCCTAAGACTTCCAAAACTTGCTATTTTTAAGCTTTTCCATTTTTGTCAATCTTATGTATACGAGATCATGGAATTACTTTGATTATTGAATTATTGTCATGGGAGTTTGTTGTACAGATTATTTTGTTACCCAGATATTAAGTCTAGAATCTATTAGCTATTTTTCCTGATCCTCTCCCTCCTCACACTCTCTACCCTCCAAGAGGCTGTCTGTTGTTCCCCTCTATGTGTCCATATGTTCTCATCATTTAGCTCCCACTTATAAGTGAGAACATAGGGTATTTTGTTTTTTGTTCCTGCGTTAGTTTGCTAAAGATAATGGTCTCCAGCTCCATCCATGTTCCTGTGGATATAATTTCATGTATTTTTTTGTGGCTGCATAGTATTCCATGGTGTATATGTATTACATTTTCTTTACCCAGTCTATCATTGATAGGTACGTGGGTTGATTCCATGTCTTTGTTAATTGTGAATAGTGCCGTAATAAATGTATTTTGCATGCATGTGTCTTTTTAATAGAATGATTTATATTCCTTTGGGTATATACCCAGTAATGAGATTGCTGGGACAAACGATATTGCTTTAGGTCTTTAAGGAATCATCACAGGGTCTTCCACAATCATTAAACTGATTTACACTTTCATCAGCAGTGTATAAGCATTCCTTTTTCTCTGCAACCTCACCAGCATCTATTTTTTGACTTTGTATTAACACCCATTATGACTGGTGTTTGATGGTATCTCATTGTGGTTTTTATTTTCATTCCTGAAATGATCAGTGATGTTGAGCTTTTTCTCATATGATTCTTGGTCACAATACAAACTCTTTTTAATGTTGATCTTTGTACAGCAAGCTTGCTGAACTCTTTTATTATACTTAACAATTTGTAAGGTCATTTGTATTTTCAACATATACAATAGAGTATAATCTTTGTAGAAAATGTTGTCTTTTCCACATTCTTATACTTCCTTTCATGTATTTGTCTTATCATATTGTAACTCTCAGTAAAGTCTAAGACACAGAAAGTAGAAGAGAGATGCTCAAAGTAACCCAGATAATGACAGAGAACCCAATGTTGAGTACCAAAATTTTGTCTCTTTTCCGCTATATAAGCATATGAATGCTTTTATCTCAAGACTTCCCTTTAGCCTTCTGTTAGATTGTTAGATCCATTTTAAACGACTGCACAAAATTTTTAATTAAGCATGTGATCACCCAAACATTAAAAGTAGGTTGGCTGATAATGAAGTAGGTTTTTACATTTTAGTTGTTACAGGAGACTGTCATTACATGCTTCAAGTCATGTTGCTTAGCAACAGCTCTTTAAAATTTTCAGTTATCAGCATAATCACAAACAAGAGGATAAACTGCAAAACTAATCTACACAAGCTGGATGCATTTGCATCTGGAAATATATGAAGAAAAAACTAATTGTTTCAAAATATAGACATTGTCCTTGCTACATCATCCATTTTTGAGATATTGTTAAGCTAAAGCTCCACATCAGTCATATTAAAATTTTTTTCTCTATTCATATATAGCACCATATATGCAGACAGTGGCTTTAACATTTTGGTGCTGACATTCCAAATTTTAGGGAGAGATCACTTTACTCTGAATTGAAAAACAGTTAAATGACCAAGGGTGTTCTGTCCTTCCCTTTTGGGCATAATCTGCTGCTATGTTTAAATGTTTGTGCTCCCCCAAAATTCATATGTTGAAATTCTAATCCCAAAGGTAATAGTATTAAGATGGAGCCTTTAGGACATGATTAGATTATAAAGGGTGGAGTCCTCATAAATGGGATTCATGACTTTTAAAAGAGCCCAAGAGAGGTCCCTTGCCCCTTCTACCATGTGAGATCACAGTGAAAAGACAGCCTTCTATAGACCAAGAGTGGGCCCTCAATAGACAGTAAATCTGTCAGCACCCTGACCTTGGACTTCCAGCCTCTAGAACTGCAGGCTTATCAACTATCGTTAATAAGCCACATAACTCAGGTTATTTTGTCATAATAGCCCAATACCTGCTTCTGGCATAATATTAGCACAGTGTAAGTGCTCAAAATTGGACTAGACTGCATTTCCTCTTAAGACAAAACTGCATGTCCTACTGTAAGTAGATTCAGCCTGGGTTGCACTTTGGAAGAGATAGAAGAAAGCTAAATAGCAATGCTTTTGTTACTACTTTTAATGACTGCATTTTAGGAGTGTTATATTAGGTACTAGCATACACAGATGAACAAGTATTGTCCCTGCCTTCAAACAGCTACAGGTCTAAGACTTAGTTTGAAAAATACTCAAAGTACTGAGTTATGAGTACTTTAGTAGATGCACATATCCAAAGTGGTAGAGAAACAAAGAGAAGGTAACACCTACCTCAACTCAGCTTGTTTTCCCCAGGAAGACTGGGACTCTGTGAGTAACTAAACCTTAATAAATTGGATAAGTTATCATCAAGAAAGTAACATTTACAAATATATAAAAATAAACAATTGGCACCTTTAACATATGAAAGCTCTTACAAATCAATGTGTAAAAGATTAACCTTCCTATTGAGCATGTGTAAAGGATACGCCCAAGTGATTAATAAATAAGTGGTCAGAAACCAGGGAAAAGATCTTCAATCTCACTAATCATTAATTAAATATAGAACTAAGAATCAGTGGTATTATTTTTATCTTTTGGATTGACAAATATTCAAAAGATTGTTATTGCTCAGCAACAGCAAGGACATTGGGAAGGGTGGGCCCTCTCATTCATTGTGTACAAGAATACAAATTGATACCAACTTTCTTTTTCTTTTTTCTTTTCTTTCTTTCTTTTTTTCTTTTCTTTTTTTTTTTTTAGAGACAGAGCCTCACTCTGTTTCTCACACTCCAGTGCAGTGGTGGGATCATGGCTCACTGCAGCCTCAACCTCCTGGGCTCAAGTGATCCTCCCACCTTAGCCTCCCAAAGTGCTGGGATTCCAAGCATGAGCCATCATGCCTAGCCCTGATAGACATTTTCTAAAGAAATTTTCCAATATGCATTAAGATTTTAAAGCACCATCATTTAATAAAGTAATTCCACTTCTTAGAATAAAGAAAAATAATCAGACAAGTACACAAGGATGCAGGTACATAAATGTTTCTTCTGGAATTGTTTAAAACAGTAAATGAAAAGCTTTCTTAATTTGTTATGCACAGACTATTATGCATCTCTTTTAAAAGATGAAGCATATAACTTTGACTTGGAAAGATGTTCAAGATATATATTGTAAGTTACAAAAGCAGTTTATAAAACAGTATGTTGAGTAAGATACTATTTATATAAATATACTATGTATACATAAGAAACAAAGTCTGTGCACTAAATAGTAGTGATTTCTTTTGGGAAGATGAGCTTATAGAAGACTTCCACATTAAAAATATGAATATTTAAATGTGTAGTTTGAATTTTTGTCATGAAGCATATGTTGCTTTTATAGTCAAAACAAAGCCGGGATATCTCTTAAAAAGGTGGGTGGTGGGGAGTGTATCCCTTTACAAGTTTACAGGTTGTTATTGAAACTGAATTGTGTACAAGTATTATGTTTTATGGAATATTGCTGCTTATAATAACTTTTTAAGTTCATAAATATGTACATCTAGTCAAGTTATTTGAGCAAAAATTTCAGAAATTTCACTCCCCATTTTTCACTTTAAAGTATGTCAGAGCTACAAGCATATAAAAAGGTCTTCATGGTGGTTAAATAGAGGTCGCTAGAGTCTTTCTACAGGAAGCCTGCTTCCTCTTCTCCCAAAAGACATGGTTTAAGTTTCTTTGGTTTCATGTAATTATATGAAATATTTACATTGAAGATGAGTTGCTCCACATGTGGGTGGTAACTTCCAAGCCTATGTTGTTAATCAGTCTGTATTGGAGATTTTTTTCCCACTTCAAGTAATTAGTCATTAGGACAAGCAAAACATATTTTGGTGTTAAGCATGCAGCAGATTGAAAGAAAAAGAACAAGTTTAAAAGAAAAAGAATGTGCTTGCCAAGAAATGTTGTAAAGAGCCAATATAAAGACTAAAGAAACAACCATCTGGAAAATATTGAGTTTTTGTTTGTTGATTAATTTGTAGAATCAATTATTCAGGCTATAACAGCAAGTATGACCTTATTTACAAACCAATAGCAATAATATAACTAGAGATTCTTTCAATAAGGAAAGATCTGTTGCCTCAAAACAACTGTGTGAATAAGTTTATCAGAGACATGCCAGGATCAGGAGCAGCCATGTTCTGCACACTCTTCCTCAGTACCAGGTTGATTCTGAGAAAGGAGACATCTATCAGCAGAGTCAGATTCCTTTGGCATATATTAAAGAACAGTCTAGTGTAGAGATTACAATGAGAAGAATCTGACAGCAACACTTGACTAAAAATTATCAATTAGATCTTGTACTAAATTATCTTCTCAAACTCTGACTAAGACATCAACCTGCACCTGGACTGAACTGGGGTTAAAACAGAAATAACAGAATAACCTCTTGATTTCTATCTTGTTTAACAAGAAGTCTGGAGGTAGGTACCTCCGGGGTGGAGTCTATGGCTCAATGAAGTAAGAACTCTATGTGTGTATCTCTGTGACTCTCTCTTATGGTTGCAAGATGACTGCAGCAGCTCCAACATCACAACTAATCATGAAAAGGTTCAAAGCAGGAAGGATGGGTTGGAACTAAAGAGAGCATTCTCCCTGCCCAACTCACCCACAGCATAAAGAAAGATCTTTCCTAGAATCCATCAGCTGACTTCTTATGGCTCATTGGCTAGACCTCTAAGCCAATCACTGACAAAGGGGAACAGAATTATTATAATTGACTTAGTTCAGTCGTGATTTATCCCTTGAGTCTGGGCAAGCTGGCATCCAAATAAAATTGGATTTTATTAGCAAGAAGGAGAAAAAAGAACTGTTGGGCAGGCTATCAGCAATGTGACATAGAAGATAAGATTCCTCTATTAATGAACCAATCAGCCCTTTAACCATCCTTGTGTTCAAAACTTTCTTCTACAGGTTCCCTCCTAAGAATCATTGCTGGGTCTGTAGGCATATTCCCAGAAACAGCCCCAGTTTAAGGAAGACTTTACTGAAAATTTGCTCCCATCTTAACTTTGCACTCTGCTGAGAAAGTGAAACACATTCATCAGCAGCCTTTTGTAGTCCTCTGTAAAATAGTAGTGACCACATTTACCTACCGTGGGAGGCCTGTGGATGAAACTAGAGTACTCTTGTGTTATGCTAATGTGCTTCACTCATGCTCTCTCCTGAGTGAACAACCAACCATCACTGTGCCTGTTAGGAATAAGTACTCATTTTCCTACCTAGTCCTGAAAGCATTCCTCTAAGTTTGTGTGCCAGGAGAAGGTATAGCATCCAGTGACACAGATGGGCACTTACCCTGACCCAGATAGTGTCATCAAAGTTTGATGGACTTGGTTAAATTGCCAATTCGCACCTCCATGTTCCTAATGGTACACATACAGGCAAAACCATCATACAAATTCAGGAAGGTAATAGCTTTTTTTAAAGATTGAATACTTACCATATGCCAGTCACTAATTTAAGTGCTTCAAATCTCTCTCTCTCTCTCTTTCTCTCTCTCTCTCTCTCTCACACACACACACACACACACACACACACTTAATTCTGTACAAGAATCTTATGAGGCTGTCACTGACATTTTACCCTTATTCTGATGAGACAACTAAGATCATGGAAGGTTAACCTGTAAGTGGAGAAGTTAGATTCACTCAGACCTGTCTGGCTCTAAAACTCATGTGCCTATCTAACTACACTCTGCTTTCTTTACTGTCAATGTGTACAAAACAGATTTTTTTTTAAAAAGCAAATACTTGATACCTCACCATTATTAAATTATGCCCTTTGTTCTTCAAAAGACTCTGTTATAAAAAATGAAAAAGGCCACACACTTGGAGAAAATATTTGCAAGGCATATATCCAGTAGATAATGTTTTTCTAGAATATAAAGAGAACGTTGACAGTTTACTAATAAGACAATAAACCTAATTTTAAAAGAGGGCAGAAGATTTGAACAGATATTTAACCAAAGAAGACATATGGAGGAAATAAGCATACGAAAAGAGGCTCAATATCATTAGGCATTAGGGAAATCCATACTAAAACCATAAGGAGAATTCCCTACACACCTATAAGCATGGCTAAAATTATAAACCTTGAACACAAGTGTTAGAAAGAATTTGAAACAGCTGTAACTCTCATATATTACTGGTGTAAATATAACTTGGTATAGCTGTTTTAGAAAACAGTTTGGCAGTTTTCTAAAATGTTACACTTATATACATGTTATATTCCACTCACAAATATGTACCCAAAAGAAAGGAAAACATCTCCACACAAAGACTTGTAAAGAAATGTTCACAGTAGGTTGGCTTGTAGGAAATAACCAAAATTTCCATCAATAGGTGAATGGATAAACAAATTATGGTTTATATACAATAGTAAACAATTCAACAATAAAAGAAATAAACTATGAACACATGCAACAGCCTGGATGCATATCAAAATAATTATGCTAAGTGAAAGAACTCACCCCTAAAAAAGAGTTTATACTGTATGAATCCATTTATATAAAATTCTAGAAAGTACAAATTAATCTATAGTGACAGGAAGCAAATCTGAAGTTGTCTTGGGATGAATGGTGGGAAGGGAGAGGAGGCAAGGAGGAAGGTCTAAGGGGCAGAAAGAAATTTTCGGGTGAAAGTTGTGATTATGTGGTTATGTTTATTATTTTGATTCCAGTGATGGTTTCATGGGTGCATACAAATGTCAAATGTCATAAAATCCTGCACTTTAAATATATTTTACTTGTTGCCTGTCATTTAAAGAAAATCTATCTGTCATCTACCTATATATCTATACAGAGAAATAGTTATATCTAGAGATAGATAGATACAGAGAGAGACTGAGAGAAGAGCAAAATGTTAGTCATCTAAAATGTATTGTTTGATCTGAGTGAGGAGTATGAGTGTTCATTCAACTGTTTTCTCAAATATTTTTCATATTTTAAAGTTTTCATGATAAAATAAAATTGAAGAGAGGAAAGAAAAAGAAGCAGCTCACCCCTGTTGAGCAGTCTTATGCATTAAACAAAGTCTCATCTGGAGTTTACAGTGGGTTCTCTCTAGGCTTTCACTATATCCAAGCCATCTGGAAGACTTGAGGGAAGGTGTTTGGAACCACCAGGGAATCTTGTCATGAATGGCAGAAGAGTCGCCTGAGAAAGGCCTGATACCACAAAAAATGGAGATGAAGTATAGAACTTTTGAATTTGCGCAAACAACTCAGATGTACAAATATTTTCTATACTTCACTTTTTCCTTGAGCCTTCTATGTGGCTAATACTGGAGTTAAGTTAAACATACCAATTGAAAGTAACTTTCCCTTTCAGTATAAAATAGTTTCTTTTATGGAAGTACCCAGTCTCTTCGGGGTAAATATTTGATTTTCAGGCTTTCTTTCCTCTCCCAATCTTTTCTTTTCTTCCTGAGTAACAAAACATTAGAGGCAGCTCATGCCATAACTTGTCAGTGGGCAGAGAGGTCTGTGGGCTACATGCTGTACACCAAGGGCCTAATGATTTCCTCCATGATGTTCCTCATCCCTCCTGGCTGCCTGCTATACTGAGGCCCTTCCCAGTTTCCCTGAGAAGTGGCTGACTGCTCTTGCAACATGCTGGCATCTGTCACTGAGAACAGGGCAACAAAGCTATTGTCCCAGGCCCAGGGTCTTTATGCTCTGATCCTTTCTTATCCTGACCTAAAGCCTCTTTTGGGCCACTCCCGCTCTATGCATCCCTTGGGCTGGGAAGCCTCGCTGCCTTCTGTGCAGTGTGCAGGATGAGGCTCTGTGACGTTGCCTGTAGGCCCCCTTGCCTAGCACTGCAGCTCTTGTTGGCTCCATTCTTGTAGTAGTTTCTTAGGACTGCTACAACAAATCAGCACAAACTAGATCACTTAAAACAGCAGCAGTTTGTTCTCTTACAGTCCTGGAGGCCAGAAATCTGAAATCAAAATGTTTGCAAAGTTGGTTCCTTCTGCAGGCTCTGAGGGAGAATCTGTTCCATTCCTCTCTCCAAGCTTTGGGTGGGTACCAACAACCTTTGGCATTTTTTTGACTTAGGGCTGCAGAACTCCAATTTCTGCTTCCATCTTCACATAGCCTTCTCTCTGTATTGCTCTCCTTCTATCTCTTAAAAGGACCCTTGTCACTGGATTTAGTGTTCAGTCGAATCCAGGATGATCTCATCCCAAGCTTCGTACCTTAATTACTTCTGTAAAGACCTTTATTAGTAAAGTCATATTCTGAGGTCCCAGGTGGACATATTCTTTGAGAACAACAATTCAACCCACTTATATTATGAATTCAGAGATTCTCTTTGTCTTGGCATCTCCCCAGCCTATGCTCAGGAGAGGCACTAGTCTCTGATACTCTGATCTCTCTAGATCACTTTGGGAGTTTCTGCTGCCCCCATACACCTCTCAAGACGTGATCCCAAGAGGGACAGGGGAAATAACACCTCCTCCTTCTCTAAGCATACGTTCAAAACCAAAAGTAATTAAGACCAGGCACAGTGACTCATGCCTGTAATCCCGTTGTTCTGAGAGGTCAAGGTGGGAAGATCACTTGAGCCCAAGAGTTCAAGGCTGCAGTGAACTATGATGAGGCCACTGTACTCCAGCCAGGGTGACAGAGGAAAAGTCTGTCTTTTTAAATAATAATAATTTAAAAACAACAGATACTCTAAGTAAGCACTAAATAAACAGTCCCCACCAGAACGATATTAATAATTATTTTGTGATTATGATAATCATCATGTAAAATGAAAAGCTAGTAATAAAATTATCTTTCATAGGACATCAAAATAACCATTCTCAAGTCATTAAAAAGTGTAGCATTTCCATGTCATATAAAAATGTTATTAATACTTGCTTGTGCTCATTATGATAGAAATCAAAGTATAGAGACACAGCAAGTAAAATGTATCAGCTTGTTTTTTCATAAAAACAAATACTGCAATGGAAGGCTGCCACTGCACATCTGCTTATTGTCTTCCAAGCTTAGTACCCTAAAGAGTTAAATATGGATGAAAGGAAGTCTTTCACAAAGGTGACAGCGTTCTGTCATTGGTAATTTTTATTTTAAGACCCAGTAGCTGATGACATCTCCCAGGAAATATAGTTGGTGACATTTAGTTTTTTGGCCATTAGAAGAAAAGAACAAAATCCCCAACGGAAGGCTCTCCCAACGTGGTTCTCTACTCTTATTGATGTGAAGTTATTTTCTACAACCACTATTGATAGATGGAAATGGAACCACTCTCTCACTCACAGTCTGCTCATTTGTTCACACATTTATAAATAGTTATTAGGTGTCTGCCATGTGCCAGGACCTGGGGACATCCTGGTGAACTGGATAGGCCCTGTCTCATGAAGCTTGCAGTACAGCAGGAAAGACATACAAGCAAAGCAGGAGAGAGAAGATAAATTTCAGTTCTCATACTCAGTGGTGAAAAGTGTACACATTTCTAAATTTTTCTGTAATTCATCTTACTTTCTATTTCAAGTTCCCATTCTACTAGAGTAGCAGAAACCCTATCTCAGATCACTAGAGACTTCTCTTTCCATGAGTTCCATATAATTCTGGAGGTAGGTCTTAAAAAGCATTGAGAAGTGGGTAGGGAGAGATGAGGAAGGCCAACCCTGTCCCTTGAAGCCACTTGAGACTGTCTACCCACTCTGCATCTGCTGAGACATTCAGCATTCCATATCATGCTTGAAATCAGTTTGTGAGCTCATCTCTGAGAAATGGCCCTGACCCATCTACATGGGTCCAGCATTTCTGGATACTGTGTCTGTGCAATGCCTACAGAGGTAGACATTCTGCTGTGTGTTGGGCCCTAGATTCACTATACACCTCTTCTTCCTTTGGTAAAATTCTTCCACCAAACTGGAGTTTCACATCTATTCTCAGATTCCACAAATCTGTATCAAGTCTCTCTGCTACATCCCCCATGCCCTTATTTAACAGTTCACTGAAAGTATTCAGCAGGAAACCTCTCATGTGGTGATTCAGGGGCCCACTTTCTTTTCATTTTGTGGTTCCACTATCCTCTAAGTCCCTAGAGTCCGTGCCATGCAGCCAGCAGAGGAGGAAAGCTGAGGAGGGAAGGGCTGATCGGGAGGGTTTTATGGGCCAGGTATGGAGGAGGCACACATCACCTCGGTCAATATTCCATGGTTCACACTTGGTTAGGATCTTATATAACTACAAGGGGGTCCAGACAGTGTCATCTAACTCTGTGTCTAAGACAAAATGGAAACAGGTTTTGGTGAGCACAATAGCAAACTCTGTCACAAGGGGCAAGGCCTTGTCCCTCCAAAAATGTTAGTTAAACCAATAAGTCTTTTCTTTCCTGACCTTACAGATTAAAAATTTGGAAGACAAAAGACAAGAAACCTTTAGTTTTTGCCCTTCACAGCTTTTCTCTGAGGCAATGAGCATATAATAGTCTCCCAGGAAGGCTCTGAGATACTCTCCAGCCACACACATAATTTAAATGGTTATAAGTGCTTTGCTAGCAGAAGTATGGGATGTTCTGAAAGCATGCACAGGCCTTAAAGAGCTTCAGCAAGAAAATGGAGGAAAACATTGGTATTGGGGTGGATGGCACAATGCAAATATAAGGAGACCAAGGCAGGGGTATTAAGACAGAAGGACAATTAGGTTACAAAGACTGTGGAGTAAAGTGAGACCCTGCCTGTGATCTATATCACATCATCAGTTAACTTGGCACTAAATAATGTTGGCCCTTTTTTCTAAGGATCCTTTCCTCACCAAAGATCCCTACTCTAGATGTGTCTGGTAGATGGTAGACCTCACCCTATTCCCTGGGTCAGTCACTTTCAAAGTATATAACATAATCCAACGACAGTTAAAACACACCATTTTGTGTAGCCCCCATGTTTGTGTAACCTTATAGGAAGCCTTGGCCAATGACCTGAAAATATTTGTTGAGGAGCTACCATATGCCAGTATTGTCCAACCCCTGTGGATGAGTTTTAAAAAGAAATAACTTCATGGCCAGGTGTGGTGGTTCATGCTTGTAATCTCAACACTTGGGGAGGCCAAGGCAGACAGATCACTTGAGCTCAGGTGTTTGAGACCAGCCTGGGCAACATGGCAAAACCCCATCTCTATTGAAAATATAAAAAATTGGCAGGGCAGCTAGGCGCAGTGGCTCATGCCTGTAATCCCAGCACTTTGGGAGGCCAAGACAGGCAGATCACCTGAGATCAGGAGTTGAGACCAGCCTGACCAATGTGGAGAAACCTATCTCTACTAAAAATACGAAATTAGCTGGGTGTGGTGGTGCATGCCTGTAATCCCAGCTATTCGGGAGGCTGAGGCAGGAGAATAGCTTGGACCTGGGAGGCGGAGGTTGTGGTGAGCAGAGATTGAGCCATGGCACTCCAGCCTGGGCAACAAGAGTGAAACTCCATCTCAAAAAAAAAAAAATTGGCTGGGCATGGTGGCACGTGTCTGTTATCCCAGCTACTCAAAAGGCTGAGGTCACTTGAGCCCTCGAGGTCAAGACTATAGTGAGCTATGAAGTCACCACTACACTCCAGCCTGGGTGACAGGAGTGAAACCCTGTCTCAAAAAAACAAACAAAAAACCCCTCATAAACCAGTGTCCTTGTTCTTTTTTAAATTTAGTTGCACAATGATCGCTAATATTCACTTAATCTTTGACTCACTGTTTCAGCTGTGTGGTCCTAACTAAAATAGATCAGAGAGGGATGGAGATAGAGGAAGGTTTCCTGGAAGGGAAATAAGCTGGCTCAGGAAAAGAGGAGGAGAAAAAGGGGTGGGATCAGCTGTTAGAAATCAGTATAAACTGAAAGCAAATTGAAAGGAAACACCATGAGTAGAGGAAAATAGGTTGGAAGGAGGTGGAGGCAGATAAAGAAGAGCAAAAGAATTTAGACCACATAAACTGCTCCAGAATTTGTACAGATAAGTCATTTGTTGCTGCATATTTTGATTTTGTAGATTATAGACTATTTTATAAAACTCCCAAATTGAGGATGTAGAAAAGGGAAAAATTCTCATTAGAAAATGCTATTGGCTAAATATCTTAATACATAAATTAAACTATCTCTAATGTCTAATGGATATCCATGTATGTACATGCAGACACAACAGTACCATCCATGGCAGTCTGCAGGAGACATAGAGAATCCATTATTAACACAATAAAATGTTTAAAAGAAAAATCAATAAGAAGCAAAAGAGAAATTAAATACTAAATTTTATGGTACTCTTCCATCACACTAGGGTGTAGCTTTGTGTAGTAGAATAATAATGGACTTCTGAAATTAACCATAATCAGATTTAAATCCTGGTTTTCCTATGTTCTGTGTTCCATTATTCAAATTACTTAAGCTCTCTGAACTCCCATATATTCATCTAAAATGGGGAACATAATCTCTTCATCACTAGATCGTGGTAAGAACTAATTAGATAGCTGTGGGGATCGCTCCCGTTCACGGTACTTAGCTGTACCATGGCCATTTTGAGCTTGAGCCCATACATGTTTCACCTCTCCCCTGGAGGCTGTTGAGCTGAGGGAAAGGGTGAAGTGTTGATGCATGACTTCTGCAGAATATTTTGGCTACTGACACGAAGAACAGGATGTGCCATGGCGGTTTCATGAGTCATTGTGTGGGCCTGACATGGTGCAGGCCTGATATGGTGTGTTTCTTAATTCCTGTTTCTGTAAACGTTTTATGGCTCTGTTTACCCCAAGCGGGCCTGATATGGTGTGTTTCTTAATTCCTGTTTCTGTAAACGTTTTATGGCTCTGTTTACCCCAAGTGGGCCTG
>CAUYLG010051744.1:0-39916 GCA_963573385.1 Cacajao melanocephalus | reverse complement strand
TTGGCTTTCTGTTCTTATGTCAGTTTGCTGAGAATGATGGTTTCCAGATTCATCCAAGTCCCTACAAAGGACATGAACTCACTTTTTATGGCTGCATAGTATTCCATGGTGTATATGTACCACATTTTCTTTGTCCAGTCTATCACTGATGGGCTTTTGGGTTGGTTCCAGGCCTTTTCTATTGTACACAGGGCTGCAATGAACATACGTGTGCATGTGTCTTAATAGAACAATTTATAGTTCTTTGGGTATATAAGTACAGAGTCCATGTGACCTGTTTACATTAAAATATTTCTAGTTGCAGTATAAAAACAAATGGGGGGGAAGATTGGAAGCAGGAAAAGCAGCAGCTAAGATGAGAGAGAGAACTGGCTCTGGCTAGTGTGGCAGTGAGGAGGGGCAGTCAATTTAGTTCCCTTTTTTTTCTTTCTTTTTTTCCTTTTTGTGGCAACAAGGTCTTTCTGTATTGCCCTGGCCGGTCTAGAACTCCTGGGATCAAGTTAGTCTCCCACCTCTGCCTTCCTAAGTGCTGGGATTACACAGGAATTGAAGGAATTGAAGATGATTCTTTACTTTCTGTTGTGCAACTCAGTGGTGATGCCGTTAAAGGGGATGAGAAGGAGGAGGTTGGCGGTAGAGAGAGAGAGTGGAGTCAAAATTTTCAGTTTGGACTGTTTAATGTATAAAGTCTGTTACACATTTGCACAGAACTGTGGAGTATGCAGTTGTCAGAACTTACAGAGTACTGAAGATACAACTTTGGAAATGATTGGCAGATAGGTTCATCCATGGACCTAGATGAAATTACCTAAGGAAAAAGCATAGAAAGGGAAAGGTCAAAGAGTATGTCGTGGACTGTGCTGACACACAGAGGTTGGCAGAAAAGGAGGAACCAGTAAAAGAAGTTGCAGCGAGCCTGGGAATTTAGTGGCTGACCAAGGAAAACAAAGGAACATGACAAAGCAGTATTGCACAAAAAGCTTTCTCAGTGCAGTGTGGACAGATTTACAGGAGAGGGGAGTCCCTCCCAGCAGGAAATTGTCTAAGAAGCTGCACGGAGTGGGAGGGGAGTATAGGAGAGGAGATTGACAAGACTAGGTGATGTAGCTTAACAGCAAGATGGGGACCCTGTGTCAGGGAGCTGGGAAGGACAGCAGAGGCTTTGGTTCTTTTATAGCCACAGAGTTTGTCTTACCCAAGACAAGCAGATATTGGGTGAAGTTTTGCAGGGTATGTCAAGCCAGCAGACTCTAAATTATAAAAAAAATACTTATTTGAGCAATTTGATGTGTAAGAATTTGAGTTTGGTGCCGGTGGGCCTTAAGCCAAAGGTCCCTGCCTGCTGTGAAGAAGTATATCTGTGAGATTAGCGCACTGGGAAATCTTTGACCCATTTATGTAACAAAGGATGAGATAGAAAGGCAGAAAAGTGACTGGGCACAGTGGTTCATGTCTGTAATCCCAGTACTTTGGGAGGCTGAGGTGGGCAGATCACGAGGTCAAGAGATCGAGATCATCCTGGCCAACATGGTGAAAGCTTGTCTCTACTAAAAATACAAAATGAGCTGGGCATGGTGGTGTGCGCCTGTAGTTCCAGCTACTCGGAAGTCAGAGAAAGGAGAATAGCTTGAACCCTGGAGGGGAGGTTGCAGTGAGCCAAGATTGCACCACTGCATTCTAGCTTGGATGACACAGCAAGACCTCTGTCAGAAAGAAGAAAGAAAGGGGGAGGGGAGAGAAAACAAAGAGAAAGAAAGAAAAAGAAAGAAAGGAAAAGAAAGAAAGAGGGGAGGAAGGAAAGAAGGAAAGAAAAGCAGAAGGGCTCAAGGATGGGAAGAAAAGTGAGTGAGCAAGACAAAGAGACACAGTCAGATGGTAGCTTGGAAAAGTGGTGAGGAAAATCTCCGAAAGAAGGGAGCACTCCATGACTGTCGAGGGTTCAAGACGAGGAGGAGAGAAAATTGATGATGTATGTGGCTGAACAAGACAATTGACAGCCTTGATGGGAGCAGTTTCAGTGGAATTGTCGGGGAGAGAAAACCTGAACTGGAGCATGCTGAGGAATGGAAGTAGAGGTGTGAGTATATACAGCTCTTCCAAGGAAGACTTTCTGTTTTAAGATAGAGTGTCTGAAGAAAAACGGAGTTGTGGGCTAGTTGCTCTACAGTAGCAAGAACATGAGAGTGCTTTTAAAACCTTTTTAATGAGAACTCTTACAGCCTGCTGTGTAGGTAATGGGGACAAAGAGACCATCCTTTCCCTGGTTTCAGGTTTCCCTGTGGAAGGACTTCACCAGAGGGAACTTTGGCCTTTTGTAAGCTCTTTGCTCCTCACAATGGAGAATGAGTTAACTTGTCTGTGGTGGAAACACATTGGTCCTGTTTCTCAAGATGATGGAGTTGATCTATTAAAAGTTTGCGAACACTAGGAAATGTTTCTTCCCTTTTTTTCTTTCTGTCCAAGACCAGGATGAGACAGCCGTCCTGGATAAGTATTCCTACTCTATAGCTACACTTTTCTTTAGGAGGGTTTTCCTAAGGTCTAAACTGGATCAGGAAGCAAAGATTGTCAGCAAGGCCTTTGGCCAACAATTTAAATATTCTCTACAATGGGTTTTCAGTAACAATGATGAAAATTTTATTCCTATTACCCTATTTCAATTGAATCTATCTCAATGGGTTCCATACTTGAATTCATATGACATATAAATATGTTGTGTATTGACCAGCTAAAAATGTACAAATGGGATGTTGGCAAGAATGATTCAGGAGAATGGAAAGTAAATATTGGGGATATGGGAAGGAGAATTGTAACTGGAGGAACCAAGACATTGAGTAGGCTGGACCTGCAGTATTGTATGTTCACTGCAACAGAAAAGAAAGTGGAATAGAGGGGTGCAGAGGCAGACAGAGCCTGGAGAAAGGCTTGGGATGAAATCTTGCCTCCATAATTTAGCAAGCTAGATGGCTTTGGTAATCTTTTTTAATCTCTCTTTTATTTTTATTTGTAAAATGGGAATAGTAATACTTATTATAAATTTGTTGTGAAGCATACATGAGGTTTCACATGCAAAATACTTAGCAAAAGATCTGGCCCCTTATCATTGGTGAATAAATAATGACAACATCTGTAGTAATGCATCTATAATAATAAATATATACATCAGGCAAGGCAAAGTATAGAAAAGTGTGAGGGAGCGTGTGGACATCCTTCTGGTGTCTAGCAAAGTTGTTAAGTTTGTAGTTTGCACATCCATAAAGCCAGAGGAATTTTCTAGAGGTTTCAATATAAATAACTTTCCATGTCTTTCTTCAGTGAAAACGTATTTTTGGTGTTTGGTGTTCAAAAAATCTTTTTGGCATTCACTTCAGGCAGGATGAAAACTGTTCTTGCTCTTGGAAACCAAGCAATGTGGAACAGATGATTAGCCTGTTTCATACTTTTAGTTCCAGGAAAACTTATCTTCACTTGAAAATGGAAAAGTGTGTGCAAAAGTCTGAGAACAGCTTTTTATCACAGAGTGTTTGTGGAGAGTCTGAGAGCAGGCACATTTTGTTTCTCCTGATTGATCACATAGTTTAGACAAAAGCCCTTATCAAAGTATTTACCAGATTGTAATGATTTCCCCCAGCAATATGCAATGAAGAACTGAAGGAGAGCTTCATGAGAGCTCGGTGCCTATCAATCCACACTCTTTGTCTACTAGTGAGGCATCCCGTGTTAGAGATGTTAATAATATTGTCTGCCAGTTCCTTTTAAGGGAGGACAATACCTTAAGGTAAAAGGTAAAATTTATAAAATACATATATTAAGGAATTCAGTTTCATTCATACACACACACACACACACACACACACACACACACACACACACAATCTAGTATATTTCCTGTACCATGAAGAGTTCTCTTGCACCCCTTGGAAGTTAATACCCCTTTACTCCTCCTCCCCAACTACCAGGCAAATACTTTCTGATTCTATTTTCATCTATGTGTTTTGCCTGTGTTTGGAATGATGATATGGAATGATGAAGTATGTATTTTTTGTGTAGGACTTTTTTTTCCACTCCACAGAATACTTTTGAAATTAATTAATGTTGTTTCTGGTATCCACAATCTATTCCTTTTTATTGCTTATTGGCTGGTTGAAATATTATTCTTTTGTAAACTGTCTGGCCAGGTCTTTGGTCAATTACCTTATTTTTGTTAATTGGTAATCTTTAGAAGTTGCTATATTTTGGACACAAATTTTTATCAGATATAAATATTGTGAATATATTTTCAGAGTCAGTGGCTTGCAGATTTGTGACTTCGATGGTACCTTTTGATAACCACAAATTTAAAATTGTATCAAGACTGACTAATCAATTCTTTATTTTAATACTAGAGAATTTTGGCCTAGTGCAAGTAATCTTTATCTATCCTGAGAGTGAGGAGATATTCTCTATGTTTTCTGTGAGAAGCTTTATGGTTCTAACTTTTAACATTATGCCTGTGATACAACTACATTGTTTTATGAATGGAACAAGGTAAGGTTCAAGGTATATATAGATGTTTCAATCAGGTTTATTGTGGTACGATTTACATGAAATAAAATTCATCTTTTAAAATTATACTTGATAAGTTTTGACAAAAGCATACAATTCTGTAACCTCTACTACAATTGAGGTACAGAATATATTTTTCAATTCAAAGTTTTCTAGTGCTGCTTTTCAATCAATTCCTTCTATTTCCCTTACCCTTGGAAAATGCCGATGTGTCTCTGTCCCTTTAGTTTTGCTCTTTCTACAATGTCCTATAAATGAAATTGTATAATATATAGTCTTTTATGTTTGATTTCTTTCACATAGCACAATACATTTGACCTTCCTTCATACCATTGCATGGATCAGCAGTTCATTCTTTTTATTGCTGAGTAGAATCTGAATGCATGAGTTTTCCACAAATTTTTATTCATTCACCAGTTGATGGATATTTGGGTTGCTTTTGATTTTTGGCTATTCTGAATGAGCTTCTATGAACATTTGTGTACAGGTCTTTTTGTGGATATATGTTTCCATTTCTCTACGTGAATCACCTGGAAAGGGTATGTTACTTTAATAAGACACTATCCAACTGTTTTCCAAAAGTGACTGCACCATTTTGCCTTTCTATCAGCAATATATGAAAGTTACTCACGTTATCCCTCATACTTGGTATTTTTTAGTCTTTTTAAATTTTAGCCATTCTAGTAGGTATGCAGTGATATCTCACTGTGGCTATAATTTGCATTCTAATAACAAGTATCTTTTTATGTATTTATTGGCCATTTGTATAGTTCCTTCAGTAAAATTTCTATACAAGTATCATTTTTAAATTTCACTTGGATTGTTTGTCATCTTATTATTGAGTTATAAGAACTCTTTACATGATCTGGACAAACGCTTTATCAGTTACGTATTTTGCAAATATTTTTGCCCAATCTCTGTGTGTGTAATTTTTATTATGAATGAGTGTTGAAGTTTGTCAAATCCCTTTTTAGTTCATTAATTGAAATAATCATATGATTTTTCCTTTCTATTCTGCTGAAATGGTAACTCACATTGTTTGATTTTTGAATATCGAACAAACTTTGCATTCTTGGGATAAGCATTATCGCTTGATAATGATAATATTTGCATACATTGCTGGATTCTATTTGCTAGAATTTTGTTGAAGATTTTACATCTATGTTCATGAAGGCTACTGGCCTATAGTTTAATTTTCTTATAATGTCTTTTTCTGGTTTCAGTATCAGTGTGATGTTACCTTTATAAAATAATTTAAGTAGTATTTACTTCCTTTCTATTTTCTGGAAGATTTTGTGTAGGATTGGTATTATTTCTTCCTTAAATGTTTGGTAGAATTTATCAATGAAGTCATCTGGGCAGGAGTTTTCTTTGTCAGAAGGTTTTTAACTATGAATTAAATGTAATAATAAGGACCGTTCAGGTTACCTATTCCTCACAGGTGAGATTTAGTACTTTGTGTCTTTCAAAAAAATGTATTCTTTTCATCTAAGCTACAGAATACATTGATGTAAAGTTGATTGTAAGATTTCTTTGTTTTCTTTTTAATGTCCATGGAATCTGAAATAGGATCTCTTTCTACAATGAAGGGGTAATTTGAGTCTTCTCTCTTTTTTCCTTTCTGACTAGAGGTTTATAATTTTATTGATCACGTCAAAGAATCAGTTTTTAATGTCATTTATTTTCTCTAGTGCTTTTTTCACTTTTACATTTCATTGACTTCTACTCTTTGTCATTCCTCTTTTTCTGCTTATTTGGGATTAATTTTTCTTGTTTCTTAAGACAATAGCTTAGATTAAAGGTTGACGAATTACAGTGTGTGGCGTATTTCTGTATAATCTCTTTGTTAAGAATGATTTTTATATTTTGAACTCTTGTAAAATTATAAAAAGTAAAGCCTAATAATATTCAGTGGAGACCACAGTGGTCCACAAGGCTTAAAATATTTACTATCTGGGCCAAGGGTGGTGGCTTACACCTGGAATCCCAGCACTTTGGTCAGCTGAGGTGGGCAGATCACCTGAGGTCAGGAGTTTGAGACCAGCCTGGCCAATATGGCAAAACCCTGTCTCTACTAAAAATACAAAAATTAGCTGGGCATGGTGGTGGGCACCTGTCATTCCAGCTACTTGGGAGGCTGAGGTGGGAGAACCCCTTGAACCCAGGAGGTGGAGGTTGCAGTGAGCCAAGATGGCACCACTGTACTCCAGCCTGGGTGACAGAGCAAGACTCAATCTCAAACAAACAAACAAAAAAATTTACTATCTGTTCTCTTATTTTTAAACGTTTACTAATTGCTGGCTTCAATAATTGATTTATGATATTTTGTCTTTTTATATATGAGCACTTAAAACTACAACTTTTTCATGAATCACTGTTTGAACAGCATCTCACAACTTTCTTATGTTGTGGGTTTTTTCCTCATTCAGACAAAATTTTAATTTCTTTTGTGATTTCTTCTTTGCCCCATGGGCTATTAAGTGTTGGTTGCTAATTTCCAGATGTTTATACAGATAATCCCTCCACCCCTTTTTCTCATCACTAATTTTTAGTTAAACTCTGTTGTGGTCAGAAAACGTATTTTATATTATTTAAGTTCTTTCAAGTTTATTGAAAGTTGTTTAAGATCCAAAATAAATGTTATCTTGGTAAATATTTTATTTACACTTGAAACTAATTTGTATTCTGCTGTCTTTGGGTGTTTTATGTATGCTAATATGGAGCTTCTTTTTTTAATACAGATATTCTGTTTTTTATCACCTTTTCTTAAAAACATATCTTGTTGAAAAATATGTCCTTTTCTTCCATCTGATTGACAAAATGCCTTGGCCAAAATTCAATTAACTCAATATCTGCGAGTTAAATTTTAAACTCTTATGGGATTTTAAAATCCCATAGATTTTTATATATTGTCTTTTTAATAATACCTAATATAAAATCTTTTGGAATTAATGTAGTTTGACCCATGGTTTTTCTGTTGTTTTATGTTTTGTTTTGATTTTTTTTTTTTTTTGCTGGTTGGTTGATTTGCTTTTTAGAAGTGAGTTCAAATACTAGGATATTTTCTAGATATTTAACTCATTGATTTGTAGTTTAGTTCCATTGTAATCAGAGTCACACATTGTATATGATTTCATTTCATTTCTTTCAGATTCATTGAGGTTTATTATATTGCCCAGTATGTGGCCTATCTTAGTAAATGTTCCATGCATATTTGAAAATGATGTGCATTCTGCTATTGTTGGGTGAGATTTTCTGTAAATGTCAAATATATCAGGTTTACCATTTGTGTTGTTTAAATTTTCTAAAGCTTTACTGATTTTTGTCTACTTGTTCTGTCAATTACTGAGAAATATTTGCCAAAACTCTAGTCATGATTGGAATTTGTCTGTCTCTGCCTTCCCTTCTGCCAAGTTTTGTTTCACATGTCTTAGAGTTGTAATATGAGATTACTATATACTTGAGTTTACAAGATTTGATGAATTGATTCTTTTGTCATTATGAAACATATGTCTTTATTTTGGTAATATTCTTTTTCTTGAAATCTAATTTATTTGATATTGGCACGGTCATATCAGCTTTCTTATGTTTAGCATTGCATATTACATCTTTTCCTTTTTTTCACAGATGGTTTATTTGTATCTTTATTTTTAAAGTATGTTTCATAAAAATAGCATATTCTTAGGTCTAATTTTTAAATTCAGCTTGACAATGTCTTCCTTTTAATTAGAATGTTTGACTAATTTACATTTAAAATCATTAATGATATTAATAAATTTAATCCTAAACTCTGAGTAGTTTTTCCTTTTATCATATATATTTTCTTCTTCTCTTTCTTCTTTCTAACCTATTATTTAATGAGTTGAAGGTTTTTAAAGAATTTGTAGGTTTGTTTTTAGTATTCCATTTTATCATTTCTATTGGCTGTTCAGCTGTTTCTCAGTATTTTTTAGGTTGATGTGCTAGACATTAAAATGTCAATATCTAAATTACCCTTGGCTATATTAATATATTATTCTGCTTCATACACAATATTACAAATTCATACCAGTTGAATTCAATTTACTCACCACAATCTTTGTGCCCTTGTCATATATTTTATTTTGATATATGCTATGAACAGTGTAATACATTTTCATTATGCTGCTTGAAATAGTCAACAGTTTTTTTATTACCCATATATATTTTTTATCTATATGTATTGTCCTCCAAAGAGTCTGTGTTTTAACATTTTTCTTCAGTCTGATACAAGTTCCTGTGTAATTGTCCACCTAAATATTTTTTGTATTGTCTTTCAGATTTTAAAGAATAATTATGATACATATAGAGTTAAAGGTTAACAAGGTTTTTTCTTTTATTATTTAAAATAGGTTTATCTATTATCTTCTTTCTTCTGTTGTTTTAGATGAAAAGTGAACTGTTAATATTGTTGCTTTAATTTCAATATTTCTGAAAATCTAGGCAATATCCTTCAGGACATAGGCATGGGCAAAGATTTCATGACAAACACACTAAAAGCAATTGCAACAAAAGCAAAATTTGACAAATGAAATCTAATTAAACTAAAGAGCTTCTGCACAGCAAAAGAAACTGTCATCAGAGTGAACAGACAACCTACAGAATGGGAAAAAATTTTTGCAATCTACCTATCTGACAAAGGTCTAATATCACGAGTCTACAAGGTACTTAAACAAATTTATAAGAAACAAACAAATAACCCCGTTAAAAAGTGGGCAAAGGACATGAACAAACACTTCTCAAAATAATACATTCATGCAGCCTACAAACATATGAAAAAGAAATTCAACATCACTGATCATTGGAGATGTGAATCAAAACCGCAATGAAATATCATCCCACACTAGTCAGAATGGCGATTATTAAAAAGTCAAGAAACAGATTCTAGTAAGATTGCAGAGGAAAAAGAACACTTTTACACAGTTAGTGGCAATGTAAATTAGTTCAACCACTGTGGAAGACAGTATGGCAATTCTTCAAAGTTCTAGAAGCAAAAATACCACTTGACCCAGTAATCCCATTACTGTGTATACACCCAAAGAAATATAAATCGTTCTGTTAGAAAGATACTGCATACAAATGTTCATTGCAGCACTGTTCACAACAGCAAAGACATGGAATCAACCCAAATGCCCATCAATTATTGACAGACTGTATAAAGAAATGTGGTAGACATACACCATGGAATATACATCATGGTAGATACACACTATGCAGCCATAAAAAGAATGAGATCACGACATTTGCAGGGACATAGATGGAGCTGGAAGCCATTATCCTTAGCAAACTAAGGCAGGAAAAAAAACCAAACACCACACGTGTTCTTACTTATAAGTGGGAGCTGAATGATGAGAACACATGGACACATAGTGGAGAACAACACACATTAGGGCCTGTGGCAGGGGTAGGGGGAGGGAAAGTATCCAAAAGAACAGCTAATAAATTCTGGGCTTAATACCTAGGTGATGAGTTGATCTGTGTGGCAAACCACCATGGTACATGTTTGCCTATGTGATAAACCTGCACATCGTGCACATGTACCCCAGAACTTAAAAGTTGAAAAGAAAGATAAACAAATAAATAAAAATATTTCCTCTTTTTTTCTGATTTTAATTTTTAAAAAATCTTTTTCAATGGTCTATTTTTCTTTGTAATTATCCATCTTAGAGTTTATTGAGTCTGTGTGTTGATATTTTCCATTTCATCATCTTCATCAGTTTCTCTTCAAAATTTTTTTCTCAACTCACCTCTATGTCTTTTCCATCTGGGGTTCCACTTACATGTATGTTAGACCACTTGAAACCTGGAATTTGGAAGCTTTATTCATTCCTCCACAGTTTTGTTTGTTTGTTGTTTCTTTTCTTTTAACCTCTACATATTTTCTAACATTTTTCAGATTGTTAGGGTTGATGGTTGAGTCACTCTAATCTGTAATTGATCTGAGTCTGAATTTTCTTGTGATTCTACTTAGATTCAGTTCATTAGTAACTTCAAATATTTTGAGAATGAGATCAAGTATCTTCTAGTGCGGCTTGGGATTTGAACACAGGCAAGGCTCCACAGAGTTCATTAAGCTCAACTGACCAACCTCTAACTTTCTGAACCATCAGCGAGCTCATTCTGCTTTACAGATTTTGGGTGTCTGGGGGATTCTTATTGCTGAATTCCCATTGCTCTCCAGTTCCACCCTAAGTTTTCTGAACTATGGGATAACATTTTTCTTTCTTGATCCTTTGTGCCCAGCCTTCAGAGGACAGCAGACATGTACTACAAAGACCAAACTGCCTAAGAGGGATTTATCTGTGCTGTCTTGTTCTCCCCTGATGTTTGGGCCTTTATGTCCTTTAGAAGAGAGTTTAAGAATGAATGTGGATTCATCCTGTCTGTGACTCCTTGGGCTTCTAATTCACTGTTGAATCCATTAACAACTTTCTGATCCTCAAGACCAAAGAAAGCAAATAAAATAGCTGTAGGTACAAGCAAAAATTTGTAGCACAAACTTATTGTTCTGTCTTGCAACACAAGGTGTGAGACATTCCCATAAGTTGATCATTTGAACACTTTGGATATATGGCTCTAGCATCTAGCCATGCCACATTAGGGGGAAGGCAAGGAAGATAATATCTAAAGACACTCGTAGCATTTATCTGAGTTATCTGGAAATACTATATGGTCTTTCATGAAGACAGTGTAGTTAGCATAGTTGAAAAAAATGTGGAGACAATGTTTCTGGTAATAGAAGGCCAAGTAATAACGCATTACTTTGTTATTGAGCAACTTCTCATATGGTAGCAACTAACAAGAATCATCCCTTGCTTATATAGACATACACTTTGCCCTCTGGCTGTCTTAAGATACCTCTTTTCAAACTTCCAGGTATAATTTTTTTTTCAAACTATAGAAACAGTAAGAGTCCCTTAAGCATTATTCTCTTGCAGTATAACAGTTTGTAACTAAACATAATTTCCCATAACCTTCCTTTGAACATTGTTATCAAACTTGACAGTAATCCCTACTCCGATAACTTCTGGGGGAATTCTTTAAGACAGTTGTGATTTTGATTCGTGTTACTCTGATGACAGCGATGTTGGAAATTATTTCCTATGGTTATTGGCTGCTTCTTTGTACCCCAAACATCAGTGCCACATGGTATACCCATGTAACAAATCTGCACAATTGCCCATGAATCTAAAACTTGAAATTATTTTTTTAAAATGCTGAACAGTTCCCATATCCCTGTAGTTTAATAAAGAATTTAGAGTACAAAAAAAATGGAAAACTATCAGAATGTCATGATTCTAAATAGATGGATAAGTAGAAATGGAGGTAATTTCAAAGATGAATGAACAATTTTTAGAGCAACCCCAAAACTGGAGAGTTAAGTTCATACAGTTTTAACTTTTCATGATCACCCTCTACCATCTTACTGTTTTATTTTCGTAATCCCAGGGAATATTATTTCTGCAGAGTCAACATTACGTGAAGAATCTTATCTTGTAAAATAAGATTCTTGTAAACATTTTCTCTAAATGAGCTTATAAAAAGGGCTAAGAAGAAGAATGTAAAGAAAGCCAGGTTTCAATAATCTGGAATTGTGAGATATTTAGGCTCTCCTGGGAGTATATTTGATACCAACAGGTTAATCTGTGACTACTCAATGTAACAGCCCAGTTTCCTTTTTTCCACATCTAGAGTGGTGAAAGTCTTTACTCAAACAGGACTTTGAGACACAACGTAGAATATTTGCTTGATTTGATTAACATTTAAATTGGAATTCCAGAAAGACATTTTCCAAAATGACCATATGAAACAGTTATGAGGTCTAATAGTTAACTTGGTAAGTGAATGCCTGGAGCTTCAGAAACCTGAGTGTCTCTGCTGCACTTATTTCCATCATTCCTCTGCTGATAACATACAAGAAGAGAGATAAAAAGGCATTTTTAATAGAATCCTTGTGGATGTTACCATATAAAAGATAAATTTTATGACAACTATGAGGCTTCAGGCCAGAATCCCTATTGGTACTTACATGCTGTCCTCCAGCTGCCGAGCTCAAGCTGGGTGTAAACGTGGCTTTCTGAATCAAGGGTCTGGAGAGCTACGGGCTCAGAACCACACAGTCCTCTTTGGCATTGGTCTCGTTGTTTTACAATGAAGGGAGGGAGGTATTTCTGCAGCGTAGGGCTTTCTGAGGCTACCCCATGCTTCAAATGAAAAGGCTGGTTTGTTGATGCTATGTCAAATCATATCTGCAGGGCCAGGTGCAGTGGCTCATGCCTGTAATCCCAGCACTTGGGAGGCCAAGACGGGCGGATCACGAGGTTAAGATATCAAGACCATCCTGGCCAACATGGTGAAACCTCGTCTCTACTAAAAATACAAAATTTGCTGGGCGTGGTGGCGTGCGCATGTAGTCCCAGCTACTCAGGAGGCTGAGGCAGGAGAATTGCTTGAACCCAGGAGGTGGACGTTGCAGTGAGCTGAGATCGCGCCATTGCACTCCAGCCTGGTTCCTGGTGACAGAGCAAGACTCTGTCTCAAAAAAAAAAAAAAAAAATTCACATCTGCAGAGTCCTGGGCTCAGAACCTGCTAGCAGCAAATCAATGCCATCCTGCTTAGGGAGAAGCTCCTCATGGTTTAAGATACTTTCCTTTTTTCTCCAGCAATGAATAGAATAAGTAAAATGTGTCTTTACCTTGACTAGAAAATCCAAATGTAATTAGCAACCATGCTTATCTTTTCATCATTTAAAGCATCATTGATATCAATGCATTTTTCATAAACATGAGTTCTGATGCTATTGAAACAGTTTTCATGATAATTAGCAGCCTTAGAAAAAAAGAGACTTAGACGATCTTTAGGAGTAATCCTACATATACTGTAACTGTGAGGAATGAGAAATCTGTTCAAATGATATTGCTAGAAGATTTTGAGGTAAAAGCCTTAGGGAAGTTTTTCTAACTAAACATTACTATCTTAAAATTGAGTTTTCCCTTTACTGAAAAAGAAAACTTTTCATGTTCAAAAATATTTTTTAAAAATCTACTCCACTGAAAAGTGGTGACATAATTATTGAAATAATATATACTTACTTTCTAAATCAATATAAATAACACATACTTTCTTTATAAATCAATACAAATGTAACTAACAAAGATCTATTTTCTTTGTTTATCCATGGATTTTGAAAATGTTACCACTAACCTAACAGACTGTCTATGTTTAGTAACTATTACTCAGTAAAGAGATGTTAAAAAAAAGTTTATTGAAATAGTTAACTTATTTAGAACTAATTTGATTATAAATTTTCCTTGAACGGTCATTTCAGTTGTGTTTTAAAGAACTTGTTTCATTAAAGATATTTTCAAATTTCCTAATAGTTATTCAAGACACTAACTCTAAGGCCATTATACAAATTATTTCCAGTTAATGCAAGTTTTTATAAATTTTTCCCATGAAAGGGTTTCCAAATAACTGCAAAAACCTAGATTGTAAAAGACCCACAAAAAAAAAAGAAAGAAAGAAAAAACATGGGAGAGGGTGGAAAGAGTTCTCATCAGAGTGAAGAGCACTGGATCAAAAGATCCGGGCTTGGGGCAAACAGCTTGGCGAGCCGTTTTGCTCACTCACCTCTGGATGGATTCTAGTTTCTCCATTTGCCTCTTAGATATGATACCAAGATCTGCGTGAAGTGCACCTTTGAGGTTGTGTGAATCTTGAGAGGCAGCATCACACAGCGTTAATTGAGGATTAATCTCATTCACGAAATTGAAATCTACCAGTTCCAGTACTCAACCCACAAACGATAACCTGTGGGTCCTCAAATGTCTCCCTTACGCTACACTTATTTCTTTATTTGGTTAGATCCTTGAGGTAAAGCAAAGACTCATCACAAATGAATACTCTATGAACTGTTGTTGTAGTGCAGGTGGTAGTGGCTATAATTAACACAATCTTCCGGAGAGAGGGATTGCCTGAGTCAGAAACAGACTCTCCTGATTTTGAGTAAGAATTTCCAAGAATTTGTATTGCTTCCTTTACGTTTCTGTACGTACATAATAATGAGCTTACCATCGGAATGTTTGTTGTTTGCCTTTTTATTTAAAAGCACCTCAAGAATCTTTCTTTGGAGAAAGAAGATAATAAAAACTCATTAAAATTCTCACACGAAGCATCTGCTCCACTTGGGCTTGTACCTCAGGGCCTTTGCACTTCATCTCCCTCTTCCTGGAAGTGTTTATCCAGTCATCCCCATGGGTGCTCCCTCCATGTCTTAAAATTTCTATTCAAATCTCATCTCATTACTCAGGCACTCCCTGATGACTTTCTAAAGAGTACCCCATCTATCTCTTTCCTCCCAAGCTGCTTTCTTTGGCTGTAAAACACTCTCTGATATTATGTTATGAGCCTATTTCTGTGTGGTTACAGTCTATTTCTCTCATTGAAATGGAAGTTACATGAAGTCTGAAACTGCCTTATTTTTCATTTGTTGAAATAATAGCTGATTGATGGGAAAAGCACCACATATATTTTTACTTATATCCAAGAAATTTAAAGCTTTGGATTGTATAATTCCATTTAGGAATAACAAAAGGTATAGTTTTAAGTACCAGGTTGATTTGCTCAAACAGTGGCCATTCAGGTGTCTTCTTTTTAAAACCGCATATTCCGAGGCTCAAGTGCAACGAAAATGATCCAACTTACGGCTCTCCATAGTCAAAACTGTGGCTGTGCCTTACCACCTTCCTTTCTGTGCCCTCTTCTTCCCACACTTGCTGCTGCTCTCTCTCTCCACTGCACCCACACCAAGCAGTTTTCATCACATCCTTAGCCCTGCCTTTTAATTTACTCCTGTCTGCTTTTCAGATTCATCCATGATGTCACATGTATTAGGAGCCTGTTACCTGTTTTTGCGATTCATTCACCATGTGACAAGTATCCACTGATACAGCAGAGTTGTGTTCCCTTGTACGGATACGTAATATCATTTTCTGTATTCACTTGTCGATGGAACTTTGAAATGTTCTCAATTTGGGGCTACTATGGAGAGAGTTATAATGGATCGTTATACATGAATCTTTGTGTGGGCATGTTTTTATTTGTTTTAAGTAAATACCTAGGAGTGGGACTGCTGGTTAATATGGCAAGTGTTTGTTTAATTTTATAAGAAACTTTGCGTGTTTTCAGAGTGACTATACCTTTTGACATTCCCACATGCGATGGCTGAGAGTTTCTATCGCTTCAGGCTTGGTATTGTGGTATCACATTTTGGGTTTAATTTTGATTTCTCTGACAACAATAATGTTGAGCAGTGCTTTTAATTTTCGAAAGTTACTGTATTAAAGACACAAAGTAAAATTCACTTTTGATGCACATTTCTATGAGTTTCGACAGATGCATAGGGTCATGTAACCACTGCCATAATTAAAGTGCAAGACGGTTCCATTTACCCCTCATGCACAGATTTCTCTCATGCTGTCCCTTCGTAATCAAATCCTCCCCCACATTTACAGTTAATGTAATTATCAATATGGTTGGTTACATAAACCATCTTTCTTTTTGTTTTCTATTTTTTACTTCTGCTCTTTGTTATTTTTCCTTTTTAAAAACATTTTATGGATTAATTTAGTATTTTCTAATATTCGATTTTATCTCCATGATTCACCTATTAGCTTTATATCTTCACTTTATAAAGTTTGGTATTTTTTTAGTGGCTGTTCTGGTGTTTACAGCATGCATCTTTAATTTATCACAGTCTACTTTCAACTAATGTCAGAATCATTGACATACGCAGTAAGACATCCTAAGAGCATACTTAAATTTCTCTCCTCCCATTCTCTTACCTGTATTTCCATGTGTTTTGTTTCTATTTGTTTTAAATCCCACAACACGTTAATACTTTTCTAAACAGTAAACTGTCTTTAAAATTTTTAAGCACTTTATTGAGGTATAATTTGAAGAGAACTCAATCTTCTTTTAAAGAAATGAAAATGCATATAGGACAATATTTGCTATTTACCCACATACACACCATTTCCAATGTTCTTCATCCCTTTGCACAGATCCTAATCTCCATTTGGTATCATTTTTCTTCTTCATTCTGAAGAACTTCCTTGGCTGCTGTAAACACATTCCTTGGCTTTCGTTCGCATCAAATGTCTTTATTACGCCCTCACATTGTTGAAGAAAAATGTTATTGGAAATGAATGTGAGATTAACAGTTGTGTTTTCTCGTTACACTTATTCAATTTGAATTTTCTTGCTTCTGTGAATTTACAGTTTTCCTCATGTTTCAAAAGGTTTCAACCATTATATCTTCAAGAACTTTTCTGTCTCCCTTCCTCCCTCTTACCTCTTTTTCTGAGACTTTAATTACACGTATCTGAGGCTCCCCAATACTGGCCCACAGGTCACTGAGACTTTTTCATTTCTTTCTGGTCTTTTTTCTTCTGTGCATAATGATTGAAAGTTTCTACTGCTATGTTCTCAAATTCACTGATGTATTTCTTCTGCAATGTCAAATCTGTTCATCTTATCCAGTAAATATTTTACTTTGTACATTTAATTTTTCATCTCTAGATGTTTCGTTTTCAAATATCCTTAACATGTAAATCCTGGAGTACATTTATAAGATTTGTAGTTGCCATCCTGAAGTTCTTCATACTTCCACCATTTCCATCATTCCTTACTCATTTTCCTCCTGCTTGTGGATCATAATTTGCTTATTCTTTGCATGTGAAGTGTCTTTTGATTGGGTGGGAGACATTGCGTATGTCACATTGTTAAATGTTTCGATTTTGTTGTTTTACTTTTAAAAGGTAGTTTTCTTTTGGAGAGGCAATTAAATTTCCTCTGGATTATATTGTTACTTTCAGAAGATTACTTTTAAACTTTGTTAGCGCAGTTTTAGAATATCCTTATGTCTAAAGCTAATTTAGCCCTAATGTTAATATATGACCCTTCTAGTAGTTCTACTGATTTCTCCAGATTTTCAGCAAGCTCTTTGTACTCTGGCTGGAGAGAATTCACACATCTCCCAGTTCCATGTGAACTTTGGGACTGTTCTGCACGTGGCTACCAGGAGTTGTTCTTTGCATGGACTTGCAGTTTCACTCTTCACATGCAGAGATTAATACTCCACCGAAGGTTCATTTGCAAATTTCTGGACCTCTTTTTCTGTGTTGCTCCTTTTTGTTTGGTTATTTGCCCAGATTATTTCAGGCACATTCACCTCCAGGAGCTCCCACCTTTGTCTCCTCTCTTCGCGCCAGTGAGATGACAGGTCTCAGTCACTCTAGCAGGAATAGGAGTTGAATGCTGGGAATAACTGAAAGTTAGAAGCAGCATCATGTCCATGGATTAGATGTAGTCTGTGAGAGAAAAAGAGACAAGTATGTTATCTGCATTTCTGTGCTGAGAAACAGAGAGGATAGAGGTATCCTCAACTGAAATAGGAGTTTGTGGGAGAAAAAGGTTCTGAAAGAAAGTGCTTTTAGGGTATGTTAATTATGAGGTATCTATGAGCTAGTCTAAGGAGCTATTGAGTAGGCAGTTAGATGTATATTCTCTTGGGTTCAGGAGAGATCTGAGCTGAGATATAATGGGGACTATTGGTCTATATGGTAGTAATAAAGTTCTGTGTGGTGCTCTCGGTGACTACTGGGAGGACAATTGTAGGTAGAAAAAGGAAGCGGTCTAGTGGCTGAGCTCAGGGCACTCTACAGGAACAGGGAATCCGCCCTGGGAGTGCAGCTATGGTGAAGGCCAATGGGCCTGTGTGAGTGTGGTGGAGCCTGGGGCTGCAGCCAGGGTCCAGCTGGAGCTGACAGATCTTTCAGGAAGAGAGATTTGAGGTGCTTCTCTTTCTTCTGTATACTCAATAGTCTGGGTGGTGAAGACGTGACTGACAGGTCATACCCTTGTTCCTTTGCCCAGGGAATCAAAGACTCCATCTGGGATGTATGTGTTATCTGAATGCTTTATGCTCAGATCTGGCAATGGAGAGAGGAGCAGGGCTGAAGAAGGAAAAGTAGCATCCGGGCACAGTGGACCACACAGAGCATAGCGCGAGAGCAAGAGAGTGAGCGCCATGTTGTTGGTGGAATTTTCCAGTATTCCAGTTAAGTCCCTTGTTTCATTGAGTGTTTGCTCCTGTGCTTCAGTCAGCAAGAGCACAAATTACTGGAGATCCCTCTTTGCAGGGTCGTGTTTCGTGGCAACTGGAATTCTCCCGACACCCATTTTCCATGTTCTCTGACTGCACTCTCTGATTACACTTAGCAAAACTGTCCAGGCCATCTGATTTCAAGACATAGCTGACCTGGCATTTGAGGGTTCAGGGGGAAGCCTCACCCAGTCCAAAGCATTGGCAAAATGACCGTGCCCAGGCTCTTCCACCTTTGGCTGCAGCTCTTGACCCCTCTGGAAGGTGTGGGCCAGTCTTGAACCCACGGGTCCACATCATTGGTCAGCTGGTCAGTCTCCTGCACATGTCTTTTCTCTACTCATTAAACTGCTTCTAGTAACTATGGTGCAATAAAGAAACTGGATTGCGCCATCAGTTGACAAACACTGAAAAGGAATCAGCCTCACCGCGGTGTATTTGTTTCACCCTTGGCTTTCCTCACAGCCACAGCATCTTCAAGCATCGTCAGTAGCCGCTGCCTCTTCTCTCTCCACTCTCCTTAGTTCTTTATCAGCACCAATAAGCAAAGATGCTGGCAAAGCACACAGTTTGCACCTCTTTTCCTTGGTGGTCTTAAGCCACAGACCCTTTCACACAAGTCTCCACACTCTCTGCCCTGCACAGCTCAACGTCTGCAGAGAAGTTCCCTTCACGACCTCCACCTCCTGCCTTACCGAGGGCTGCTACAGACCACTGGGTCACCTGCCACCCAAAGGGGCTGGGTGGGATTGTCCCTATTGGACACTCTGCCTACTCCCCAACTCCCACAGACACAGGGAATGCAGGACCCACTCTGCCAAGGCTGTCTGCACATTCCCTTCTCTCGGAAGAACTGGAAGTGTCTCCTCTGGTGCATGGAAGACAGAGTCTCCCTGACACGGTATGGACGGTAAACACTGCCGTGATCCGAAAGGACCACGGGTTTTTCTGCAGCTCCTTGCCAGCCCTTGCCAGCCCCTGAGCCTGGGCTGATCTGGATGCTTTGTCTTTCTCCCTGTGATGTTGGGTCTTCTACCTCCTTGGAGGTGTCAATTGCATCAGTCTCACAGTTTGTGTTATCTTTCTGCGAAGCACATATATTGGATGTGGGACAGTAATGACAGCTGTCACTGTCTTGTTCCTTCTAACTCAAGTTAAGTTTGGCTCTCTCTTGCTCCACTGCAAAAAAGAAACAAACAAACAACTGAGACAAAAGCAAAAGTGAACCTCAAGAGAAAGGAAAGGAGGGAAGACCTCAGCCAGATCTGCTGGGTTTTGCGGCGTGACTGTCTTTCTCTCACTTTAAGGGGCAAATGCTTTTTCCACTGGTACATTTAAAGTCTCCCAACTATGGAGAGGTACCAGCTCAGGACAGGTGGCACCCCAACCAGAGTGCTCAGACAGCTTGACCTTTTCAATTCCGGAGGTCAGAGATTTACTCTTGGTCACTCCTGGGCCTTTCTGGTATTTCAAAGGAATATTAGGGGCTGTGAATAGGAATTGAAGAGACAAATGTGTTACACCCATCAAATCCATGATGGGTCAGTGTTCTTCTGTCATTTTAAGAGACCAAATATGTAAGAAAGGCAGGTGTGAAAACCACTCTACAATTTTAAAACGTCACAGTTAAAAATGAACTGGCTCCTTCCCACCCCCCAAAAAAGTGAATCTGTCACTAAGTAACAATATAACCTTTGATAACTCACTTTACCTGTGTGTCTCAGGTGATTTATGTGTAAAATGAAGCAAGTAGACTGACAATATCTAATATCTCTTTTAGTTTGAAATCCTCTCCTCCCTCTCCTTCCTCTACAGGCAGACAGAGAACTTAAATTTTAGGATGTTCCAAGTCTTCCAATAATGTTTAACGAAGGTAATTTAAATAAGTAAAAGCATTATAAAAACAGAAGTCATTGGCCATGAGATTTCAAGGCCTACCTCACTACTTGCTAGAAGAAAATTAAAACAAAAAATAAAGAAGCAACAATCAAGGCTAAAAGCAGAAAAAATGTAGGTGGTAGGGAATATAATTGTACAGAAGTTTGAGAAATAGGCAGACGTCAGTAACAAATTTAATATCAAAATGTCAAAAAGTCTAAAAGGGATAATTGAAGGTCCACAGTGAGCCAGAAAACCCTTGACTGAAGAAGCCAAAAACATGCAGGATAGAAAGAAATACAGGAGACTTAAATCTATTAAAATATTTAGGTAAACAAATGAAAGCTATAAAACTTGTGGCAACAAAAGTAAAAAGTAGGGGAAATAATTAGCATTTACTGAATATTTATTACATGTCAGGCATTGGGCCAGGATGTTTACTTAATCAAAGTAATTTACGAGTTCACTGACAAATTAAAAAAAAGAAACGAGGGCCACCATGAATAATTATTGTTTATAATGCATAAGCTTTGAGGATGCAAAGAAGTCTCGGTTGGCTTTTGTGAAGTCAGTAGGACTTGAGCATGGGCTGTTATCTGTATTTTCAATGTTTCTTATGCATGGCCAGGCTTGAAAATCACTAATCTAGTGTATATCCTTTGATGAGGGATGTTTGCATTCAACTGGTGGAAGCAATGCACTGCTATAACTGCAGGAGACAGCAGAGGGCTATGGAGATGCAGGAAGACTCCCCTGTAACTGAGCCAAAAACCTGGCTAGGTGGGGCTTAGACAAGTAGGACAGGGGAAGGAAAGCAGTTGCAAGGCTGGGCCAGGCTTGGCTTCTCAGGTAGTCAAAGTTAGTTGGTTTGGCTGAAAAACAGGGCATTGATAATGTGGATTTTAATCAGAGTAAGACTAGAGAGGAAGATGATGTCACAATTGACCAATCTTAGCCACTGGTCAGGGTTGTAGCTGAATTGGCAAAGCACAGCTGGAGAGTGAAAGCATTTGCAACAGAGTTGTCATAAGCACAAACTGAAATATACAGAAAGCTCCATCCAGGTTTATATCTGATATGGTTTTGCCATGTCCTCACCCAGATCTCATCATGAATTGTAATAATCCCCACGTGTCAAAGTCAGGGCCAGGTGGAGATAAATGAATCGTTGGGGCAGTTTCCCCTATACTATTCTTGCAGTAGTGAATAAGTCTCACAAGATCTGATGGTTTCATAAACGGGAGTTCCCCTGCACATGCTCTCTTGCCTGCCACCATGTAAGATGTGCTTTTGCTTCTCCTTTGCCTTCTGCCTTGATTGTGAGGCCTCCCCATCCATGTAGAACTGTGAGTCCATTAAATTCTTTCTTTTATAAATTACCCAGTCTCAGGTATGTCTTTATTAGCTGCATGAGAACAGACTAATATAACATTTAAGACTCCAAACAGAATAAGAGTAGGTATGTCAGGCAAGGAACAGTGTTGAGTTCTAACAGCAGCTGGGCAGTACGTGGAAATACTTAGGTATGTGTGTATTTGAGGGATGGGGGGCAGGAAATGGAAGTAACTGGAACCAATTAGGTCAATAGGGTTCCAGATAAGGGGGTCCCAGATAAGGGTGTTGGGGTTCCAAATTCCATGGCTCTTGCACAGCACCCAGGAACTAGAGTGTGCATGGGGTGGCAAGTCAGAATCCCTCGCCAACGAAATGGAAAGGCACAGTGAGGTCCCAGGGGAAAGCTGAAGTCCAGCAGGTTAGTGGGGTTCACATGGAGGAGCCCACCCCAGGAACCCAGGTTCTGGGCCACTCTGGTATGGGAGTGATGCAGGGCAGGCAAGCCCCTCAAACTGGGGCTTTCCCAGGGAGGATTCTTGGGTCACCCAGGAAAGAATGCAAGGGCCAGCAAGTGGTGTTAAACAGCCACATTTGTTGATGCAGCAGTGTACAGCAGCAGACATACTGCTCCTTGCCCAGCAGGGCTATTTCACAGGTAGTGTGCCCAGAGTAGTGGCTCAGAGGAGCTTTTTCAGTCATATTTATGCCCACTTTTAATTCTATGCAAATTAAGGAGTAGTTTAGGCAGAAATTTGTAGGAGTAGTTCAAGCAGAAATTTCTAGGATAAAGGGCACTAACTTCCGGGTTGTTAGGTTGTTGCCATGGAAAAGGGCCGTAACCTCTGGGTGTTGCCATGGTGATGGTAAACTGACATGGTACACTGGTGGGCGTATCTTGGGGTGGGCTTCCTCCCCAGAACTGTTTTAGTTAGTCCTTAATTTGGTCCAGCGTCCCAGCCCTACCTCCTACCTCACCAACAGAGCAGAGAGAAGCACTGGGTGCAGTGTGCATGTGTGTGGGTGCGTGTGTGGTGGTGTGTGTGTTTGTTGTTTGCATGTGAGAGAAAGAGAAGGAAGCTGAAGGAGTGGGCGGACATGGGAAAGAAGACCTCAAGGGAGAGCAAAAGAAAGGGAGCTCTGGAGGTGGAAGATGGGGCACCTTGGGGTGCACTGGAAACTGAGGGAGGCCCGCTATTTCAGGAAGAAGTCCCAAAAACGTATGCACCCCCTAGGTTCTGGTCACAAGTGTCAACCATGTGTGCAGACCTAAGAGATTCCATGGGAACTCACTTTCATGAACAAGCTCTGAAGTTGTGAAAAGTGTGTTCACAGGGAATCTGTTAGGTCCTTTCCTACTGTGAAATGCTGTGTACAACCAGCACATTGGGACAGGCTGTGTGGAATTACAGGGACAGTGCTTTAAAAAGGAGGTGGCCAGTGAACACTGTTGGTCAGAATTTTTAAGGTGAATGGAGCTTATTTAATACCTTCAAGGACTAGCAGGTCAAAGAAAGGTGACTCAGTAACCGCAGGTGCAGCGTGCTGGTCTATGTTCCAGTGGGAGAATAGATCACGCTAAATTCATGGGCACAACGGAATAAAATCAGCCAGAGAACCCTATAAAGGATGTCTTTCTTTCTCAATGATTCTCTGTGAAACCTGGTTCTTACAAATTGAATCCACCAAATCCTACAAACTGTGAAAGCCAGTACCGTGGAATGCCAGGGAAACCAAGGAAGTCCTTTTGGGAGAATAGAAATATACATTGATATACCTTGGCATTTTGGTTAATTACTTATGATTTCCTAGGGAATAGTCACAAGATGATATTCTCATATCCGTATATTCTATCAGCCTTGTGCCTTACAGAATATTATGTTCCTCACCACTAAAGAGTTCTGTAAGCATTTGTTTCTATACGCAAGATGTATAGCTTAAGACTTCATGTCCCTGGAACATAATATGAAAGAAGAGATACGTCAAAGGACACGAAGTTGCAGTTATATAGGATGAGTAAATCTGGAGATATAATGTACACCCGGAGGACTATGGCTAATATTTTTTTATGATGGTAACTTGCCAAGAGAGTAGATATTAGATACTCTTACCAAAAAGAAAGAGAAAGTTATCTACAATATATGAGATGATGAGTGTGTTAATTTACTTAACTAAAAATCGCTTCGCTATGTGTGTCTATTAAGATAAGTATATCAAAACATTATGTAGTATACTTTAAACATATACAATAAAAAGAGGAACTACCGTTTAACTGAACAGCAGAAGACCAGAACAATTGTGCTGTGTTTGCAGTGACAAAACCAACAGTTTATTTATTATAGTGATCTACTTCACTATAAAATTGCTCTGGGCAAAACTAAACTTCATCTAAGGGTTCTACAATACATGAGTGCACATTTAAAAGCAAATAGTTTGGAAAAAAATCTCTCATCAGATAGCCATTCAGATCATTTAGTGGGCTTGGGTTTTTAACAATGTACAGAAGATTTCTCCAAAGAAAGATGTTCTCGGAAAAAGAAGATTGCTTTTCCGTGGATGATGATGTTATTAAGAAAATATTTAGTGTTCAAGAATAAAAACCTTGGAGTTAACAAAAACCTATTGATGTCTAGCTCAGAAAATCTGTCTGGATTTTGATTCAACATTTGCCCAAAATATCTGACATACAGATCTAACCAGACATTGCCAGACATAGCTCAATATTGTTTGATTAGAGTTGCTGAACTCACTTCTTCCTTTGGGTCACACCGACTTAGGTGTAGTTTCCTTCCAAAGGCAATAATGGGCTCTAGACAGACTTCTTAATTCACTATAAAACAAATAAAACAAGAAGTCTTAATTTGGTCAAACTCATTTTTCTTACAGTTGTGTTCCCTTGCTGGTGAGGAGTTCTGGTTTTTGGAATTATCAACTTTCTGCACTGGTTTTTCCTTATCTTCGTGGATTTATCTACCTTTGGTCTTTGATGCTGGTGACTTTCCAATGGAGTTTTTGTGTAGACATCATTTTTGTTGATGTTGATGCTATTCCTATCTATTCTGTTATTTTTCCTTCTAACCGTCATGTCCTTCTGCTGCAGGTCTGCTGGAGTTTGCTGGAGGTCCACTCTAGACCGTTTACCTGGGTATCACCAGTGGAGGCTACAGAACAGCAAAGATTGCTGCCTGTTCCTTCCTCTGGAAGCTTCGTCCCAGAGGGGCACCTACCAGATGCCAGTTGGAGCTCTCATGTATGAGATGTCTGTTGACCCCTGCTGGGAAGTGACTCCCAGTCAGGAGGCATGGGAATCAGGGACCCACTCGAGGAGGCAGTGTATCCCTTAACAGAGGTAGGCTTCAGAAGATAGGTAATAACAAAGTCCTCTGAGCTAAAGGAGCATGTTCAAACCCAATGCAAGGAAGCTAAGAACCTTAAAAAAAAAGGTTGCAGAAATTGCTAACTAGAATAACCAGTTTATAGAGAAACATAAATGACCTGATAGAGCTGAAAAACACAGCAGAAGAACTTTGTGAAGCATACACAAGTATCAATAGCCAAATCGATCAAGCAGAAGAAAGACTATCAGAGATTGATGATCAACTTAATGAAATAAAGCATGAAGATAAGATTAGAGAAAAAAGAATGAAAAGGAATGAATAAAGCCTCCAAGAAACATGGGACTATGTGACAAAACCAAACCTATGTTTGATTGGTGGACCTGAACGTGATGGGGAGAATGGAACCAACTTGGAAAACACTCTTCAGGTTACTATATAGGAGAACTTCCCCAACCTAGCAAGACAGGCCAAAATCCAAATTCAGGAAGTACGGATAACACCACAAAGATACTCCTCCAGAAGAGCAACTCCAAGACGCATAATCATCAGATTTATCAAGGTTGAAATGAAGAAAAAATTGTTAAGAGCAGACAGAGAGAAAGGTCGGTTTACCCACAAAGGGAAGCTCATCAGACTAACAGCTGATCTCTGCAGAAACACTACAAGCCAGAAGAGAGTGGTAACTAATATTCAACATTCTTAAAGAAAAGAATTTTTAACTCAGAATTTCATATCCAGCCAAACTAAACTTCATAAGCAAAAGAGAAAGGAAATCCTCCACAGATAAGGAAATGCTGAGAGATTTTGTCACCACCAGGCCTGCCTTACAAGAGCTCCTGAAGGAAACACTAAATATGAAAAGGAACAACTGGTACCAGCCACTGCAAAAAAAAAAAAAAATACCAAATTGTAAAGAACATCGACGCTACGAAGAAACTACATCAACTAATAGGCAAAATAACCAGCTAGCATCATAATGGTAGGATCAAATTCACACATAACAATATAAACCTTCAATGTAAATGGGCTAAATGCCCCAATTAAAAGACACAGACTGGCAAATTAGATAATGAATCAAGACTCATCAGTGTGCTATATTTGGGAGACTTATCTCACATGCAAAGACACCCATAGGCTCAAAATAAAGGGTTAGAAGAACATTTACCAAGCAAATGGAAAGAACCAAAACAAAACAAAAAAACAGGGGTTGCAATCCTAGTCTGTAACAAAACAGACTTTAAACCAACAAAGATCAAAAGAGACAAAGAAAGGCATTACATAATGGTAAAGTGATCAATGCAACAAGAAGAGCTAACTATCCTAAATATATATGCACCCAATAAAAAAGCACCTAGGTACATAAAGTAGATTCTTAAAGACCTACAAAGAGACTTAGACTCCCACACAATATTGGTGGGATACTTTAACACCCAACTGTTAATATTAAATCAATGAGACAGAAAATTAACGAGGATTTTCAGGACTTGAACTCAGCTCTGAACAAAGTGGACCTAATGGACATCTGCAGAACTATCCACCCCAAATCAACAGAATATACATTCTTCTCAGCACCACATGGCATTTATTCTAAAATTGACCACATAATTGGAAGTAAAATACTCCTCAACAAATGGAAAAGAATGGAAATCATAAGAAACAGTCTCTCAGACCACAGTGCAAAAAAATTAGAACTCAGGATTAAGAAACTCACTCAAAACTGCACAACTACAAGGACACTGAACAACCTGCTCCTGAATGACTACTGGGTAAATTACAAAATTAAGGCAGAAAGAAATAAGTTCTTTGAAACCAATGAGAACAAAGAAACAGTGTATCAGAATCTCTGGGACACAGCTAAAGCAGAGTTTAGAGGGAAATTTATAGCACTAACTGCTAACAGGAGAAAGCTGGAAAGATCTAAAATCCACACCCTAACATCACAATTAAAAGAACTAGAGAAGCAAGAGAAAACAAATCCAAAAGCTAGCAGAAGATAAGAAATATTAAGATCAGAGAAGAACTGAAGGAGATAGAGACCCAAAAAAACCTTCAAAAAGTCGATGAGTCTAGGAGCTGTTTTTTTGAAAAGATTAACAAAATAGATAGATAGACTGCTAGCCAGATTAATAAAGAATAAAACAGAGAATTGAATAGACACAACAAAAATGATAAATGGGATGTTACCACTGATCCCATAGAAATACAAACTACCATCAGAAAATACTATAAACACCTCTACACAAATAAGCTAGAAAATCTAGAAGAAATGGATATATTCCCGGACACATATACCCTCCCCTAAACCACAAAGAAGTCGAATCCCTGAATAGACCAATAACAAGGCTTTTTTTTAAGTTTTAACAATTTTTTTTTATTATGCATTAAGTTCTGGGGTACATGTGCAGATTGTGCAGGTTTGTTACATTGGTATACATGTGCCATGGTGGCAGTTTACTGCATCCATTGACCTGTCATCTGCATTAGGTATTTCTCCTCATGTTATCCCTCCCCAATCCCTTCACCCCCTGCTATTCCTCCCCTAGCCTCCCACCTCCAGACAGGTCCTGGTGTGTGATGTTCCCCTCCCTGTGTCCATGTGTTCTCATTGTTCCATACTCACTTAGGAGTGAGAACATGCAGTGTTTGGTTTTCTGTTCTTAAGTCTGTTTGCTGAGAATGATGGTTTCCAGTTTCATCCATGTTCCTGCAAAGGACATGAACTCACCCTTTTTTGTGGCTGCATAGTAGTCCATGGTGTGTATGTGCCACATTTTCTTTATCCAGTCTATCATTGATGGGCATTTGAGTCAATTCCAAGTCTTTGCTGTTGTGAACAGTGCTACCATAAACGTATGTGTGCATGTGTCTTTATAATAGAATGATTTATAATCCTAGACCAATAACAAGTTCAGAAATTGAGGCAGTAAACAACCAAAAAGGAAAAAAGCCCAGAACCAGATGGATTCACAGCTGAATTCTACCAGAGGTACTGAGGAGCTGCTACCATTCCTTCTGAAACCATTCCAAACAATAGAAAAACAGAGACTCCTCCCTAACTCATTTTATGAGGCCAGCATCATCCTGATACCAAAACCGCACAGAGACAAAACAAAAAAAGAAAATTTCAGGCCAATATCCCTATGAACATCAATAAGAAAATACTCCATAAAATACTGGCAAACTGAATCCAGCAGCATATCAAAAAGCTTATCCACCACGATAAAGTGAGCTTCATCCCTGGGATGCAAGGCTGGTTTAACAAACACAAATAAATAATTGTAATCCATTGCATAAACAAAACCAATGACTAAAACCATACGATTATCTCAATAGATGCAGAAAAGACCTTCAATAAAATTCAACACCCCTTCATGCTAAAAACTTTCAATAAACTAGGTATTAATGGAACATATCTCAAAATAATAAGAGATATTTATGACAAACCCACAGTCAATGTCATACTGAATGGGAAATGCTGGAAGCATTCCCCTTGAAAACCAGCACAAGACAAAGATGCCCTCTTTCACCACCCCTAATCAACATAGCATTGGAAGTTCTGGCCAGGGCAGTCAGGAAAAGAGAAAGAAATAAAGCGTATTAAAATAGGAAGAGAGGAAGTAAAATTGTCTCTGTTTGCAGATGATGTGATTGTATATTTTGAAAACCCCAACGTCTCAGCCCAAAATCTCCTTAAGCTGATAAGCAAATTCAGCAGTCTCAGGATACAAAATCAATATGCAAAAATCACAAGCATTTCTATACTATCCCCATCAAGTTATCATTGACTTTCTTCACAGAATTAGAATAAAACTATGTTAAATTTCATATGGAACCAAAAAAGAGCCCGCAGAGCCAAGGCAATCCTAAACAAAAAGAACAAAGCTGGAGGCATCATGCTGCCTGACTTCAAACTATACTACAAGGCTACAGTAACCAAAACAGGATGGTACTGGTCCCAAAACAGATATACAGAAGAATGGAACAGAACAGAGACCTCAGAAATAACACCACACATCTACAACCATCTGATCTTCGACAAACCTGACAAAAACAAACACTGGGGAAAGGATTCCCTATTTAATAAATTGTGTTGGGAAAACTGGCTAGCCATATGGAGAAAACTGAAACTGGACCCCTTCCTTACACCTTATACAAAAATTAACTCAAGATGAATTAAAGACTTAAACATAAGACCTAAAACCATAAAAGCCCTAGAAGAAAATCTAGGCAATACCATTGAGGACATAGGCATGAGCAAAGACTTCATGACTAAAACACCAAAAGCAATGGCAACAAAAGCCAAAATTGACAAATGGGATCTAATGAAACTAAAGAGCTTATGCACAGCAGAATAAACTATCATCAGAGTGAACAGGCAACCTACAGAATGGGAGAACATTTTTGCAATCTATCCATCTAAAAAAGGGCTAATATCCAGAATCTACAAGGAACTTAAACAAATTTACAAGAAAAAAATAACCCTGTCAAAAAGTGGGTGAAAGATATGAACAGACACTTCCCAAAAGAAGACATTTATGCAACAAACAAACATATGAAAATAAGCTCATCATCACTGGTCATTAGAGAAATGCAAATCAAAACCAGAATGAGATACCATCTCATGCCAGTTAGAATGGTGATCATTAAAAAGTCAGGAAACAACAGATGTTGGAGAGGATGTGGAGAAAAAGAAAAATTTTTACACTGTTGGTGGGAGTGTAAATTAGTTCAGCCTTTGTGGAAGACAGTGTGGTGATTCCTCAAGAATCTGAAACTAGAAATACCATTTGACCCATCAATCCCATTACTTGGCATATATTCAAAGGATTATAAATCTTTCTACTGTAAAGACACATGCACACATATGTTTATTGCAGCACTATTCACAATAGCAAAGACTTGGAACCAACCTGAATGCCCATCAATGATAGACTGGATAAAGAAAATGTGGCATATATACACCAGGAAATACTATGCAGCCATAAAAAAGGATGAGTTCATGTCCTTTGCAGGGACATAGATGAAGCTGGAAACCATCATTCTCAGCAAACTAGCACAACAACAGAAAACCAAACACCACATGTTCTCACTCATAAGTGGGAGTGAACAATGAGAACACATGGACGCAGGGAGGGGAACATCACACACCAGGGCCTGTCTGGGGGTTGGGGACTAGGGGAGGGATAGCATTAAGAGAAACACCTAATATAGATGATGGGTTGATGGATGCAGCAAACCACCATGGCACAGTATACCTATGCAACAAACCTGCACGTTCTGCACACGTATTCCAAAACTTAAAGTATAATTTAAAAAATTAAACTAACTCAATAAATAATTCCAATGTTTAAAAAAAGTCTTAATTTCGAATCAGGAAAGTTTCCTGATTGCTTTCCTGAAAATCGTTTTTTAACTGATTAATCAAAACTAACATTTGTATTGAGCTCATTTGTTTACAAATCATTTCAATATAAACCATTTCACCATCTCTTTATAGTCATCCTGAGAGGTAGTTCTTAGTTTTAGGTTTCTAGGTGAGGAAAACAGGACTAACTTAAGGTTGTTCAATTAGTAAGTGGTTTAGAATACAGGTCTGCTCCTGTCAGAGTACCATGTGTTTTCTAATTTACATCACTCATTTATTCATTTTCAATAAACATTCGTTGGGTGCAAAGAAAGGAATACAAGAGACATGTCTTACTCAAAACTTTATGAGATTTTTCTGTACAACTAGTTCGAATCTTCTTAGTCATAATCCTCCATAAGTGACCCCAAATATCTCTAGGAAACTTAGTGATAGCCTGTAAATATGGCATTATAGTTCTAGGGCTCGTTTTCCTGAGAAAAAGAATGGAAATATACAATAAGTCAATGCTATGTCATATAGTCTGGATTCCTAATATGAGTGGGAATGAGAAATGGAATCAAAGGAATCCTAGGGACTGAGACATTTGAATAGAGGAAAACATAGAAAGAGCAGGAGACATGTAAGGGATCTGAGGACTTGCAGGTTCAAAGTGGGTTTTTCTACCTGGATCTAGGTCTGGTAAAAAAACAAAAACAAACAAACAAAAAACAGTGACTACTTTCTTCAAGTTTATAAGCATGGCACCTAATCTGAAATTTTAAGTGGAGGCAGAAAAATTCAAGACATGTGGTTAATAGAGACCTGCAGCTGATTCTCCAGAGTTGAATTAAATACGGAACCCATGCATGTGTTGGTTGAGACTTTGGAATTTCTCCATGGTCTTTTGACTCACAGAAGTTAATATATTGAAGCATGGTGCTTTTTTTTTTGTTTGAAATTTTATTATGTCTAAAATGTTAAACACAGGCTAACGTTTTAGAACTGTTTGTCCTCAGGATTTAAATGTGCATTTTCTGACACTAAAATGAATCCAAGAAGAACCACTCCATTACATTCTATTTTTTTTTTTTTTTTTACTTATTTGACAAGTCTTTTCTGAGTACCTGCAAGGCACTTTGCCAGCTTTTACAGAAAAATAATGATGAATATGACCTTAGTTGTAAAGTGTTGCTTGTTAACCCTGAAAATATAAATGTGAAGTACACTTGTAACACAAGATTCTTAACTGAAATTACTTGAGGTTTAGATTTCTATACCTAATCCTGGATGTATTCCCTAGGGTAAAATAAGCATATTTAATATTCAACCTACAGTGTTAAATATTTCAGTTCAAGTACTTTTCTCCCAATTCTGTTAATTCAGCACAATGCTAATCTCTGAGGATATGCAGGCAGGTAAAATTTCCTCTTGTTATTAAGTTCAATTAAGACCAGAGCCATGGTTATTAACACCAACTATACTGCAAAATTTTCTGTGGCATTTCAGAAATACAAGGGCTTCCCACTTTATCCCTCAGTGTTGGTTTGGGATAGGGCTTGGTATCTATAATTTTTATGACCTGTGGAAGATTCTGATACCCAGCCAGTAAAAAGAATCACTAGGCTCATGAACATTCTTTGCTTATCACCTCGTCTTTCATATTTCTAAAGGTGATTTATATGCAATTTATCATAAAACTAAATATGCACCTTCCCTGTAATCCAGCAGTTTTACTCCTAGGTAGTTACTCAAAACAAGTAAAGACATATGTCCACAAAAGGACTTGTGTGAGTGTTTATAACACTTTACTCATAATAGCTCGTGTATCCAACAATAAGAAAGTGGTGGTGTGGACCTTCTGATACATTCATGCAGTGGAATACCACTCATTAATTAAAAGGACTGAACTATTGATCCATGCAATAAGAATAAATCCCTAAAACATTATGCTAAATAAAAGAAACCTTGCACAAAATAACTGCATTATAGTATTTATAGTACATTCTAGAACAGACACAAGTAATTTATGGTGGAAATAATCAGAACAATGATTGTGTTCAGTAAGGACAAATTTAGGGAGGAGGCCAGTGTTGGTTGTCGGGAAGGCAAGAGGGAACTTTCTAGTGTAATGGTGATAACCTATTTATTTATTTTTTATTTTTTTTTTGAGACAGAGTGTCACTCTGTTACCAGGTGCCAAGCTGGAGTGCAGTGGCCTGATCTCAGCTCACTGCAACCTCCACTTCCCAGGTTAAAGCAATTCTCCTGCCTCAACCTCCCAAGTAGCTGGAACTACAGGTGCACGCCACCATTCCCAGCTAATTTTTTGTATTTTTTTTAGTAGAGATAGGGTTTCACCATGTAGGCCTGGACAGTCTCGGTCTCTTGACCTTGTGATCTGCCCACCTCGGCTTCCCAAAGTGTGCGCCCAGCCGATAATCTATTTATTAATAGGCGTTTGGTCATTGTATTAGTCTGTTTTCATGCGGCTGACAAAGACATACCTGAGACTGGGTAATTTATAAAGAAAAAGAGGTTTAATGGACTTACAGTTCCACATGGCTGGGGAGGCCCCACAGTCATGGTGGAACAAGGGGAAAGGCATGTCTTACATGGCAACAATCAGAGAGAATGAGAACCAAGCAAAAGGGGTTTCCCCTGATAAAACCATCAGATCTCATGAGGCTTATTCATTACGATGAGAACAGTATGGGGAAACCACCTCCGTGATGCAGGTCCCTCCCACAACACATGGGAATTATGGGAGCTACAATTCAAGAAGAGATTTGCGTGAGGACATAGCCAAACCATATCAGTCGTACTGGTGCATACATTTATCAAAACTCATTAAATACTACACTTAAGATTTGTGTATTGGATTTTTTGTAATATTGCTTCAAAAGAAAAAAGTGTAAACAAATCTTGAACTCCTGATGATACATATGTTGAAGTATTTAGTGGGGAAATGTACCAAAGCAACAAGCAACTTACTTTGAATAAATGAGGTGTACTGATGGATAGAGAGCAAGATGGATGGATAGGTTTCACCATGTAGGCCTGGACAGTCTCGGTCTCTTGACCTTGTGATCTGCCCACCTCGGCTTCCCAAAGTGTGCGCCCAGCCGATAATCTGTTTATTAATAGGCGTTTGGTGTGTGATAAAGCAAACAGAACAAAGTGTCAATGTCGGATCTAGGCGGTAGATAGCGCAGTGTTTATTTTTTCACCTTTTTGTATATTTGAAAGTTTACATGACAAAATGTTAGGAAAAACATTAGAAGTGTGCATATAATGTTTAAGGCGAATACTTTATCCATGATAACTCATTGATTTCGTAGAAATCTTGTGATGGTGAGAGACTAGCTGTCCACCTCTTCTTCCTGATTACACTGGTATTTCCTACCTAGTCATGTGCTTAAATGTGGTCAGGTGACTGAGTCTGGCCAATGGGATGGGAGTGGAAGGGATGCGCACCATTTTCAGGCCTGGAGCATACAAACCTTTCTCATCTGAGATTAGGTGGAAACATGGCCTTGGAAACCTTTTGTTGAAGATGGTGGAACCATATCCAGTGAGTCTCTTACTCACTGAAGGGATGATGCTTGCTGATCAGAAATATCATTTTTGGATGTCTCGAGAAGTAGAAATAGACTTCTTCTAGTTAAACCACAGAAGTCTTTGTTTTATTTATTATAGTAGCCAGTGCACAATGCTACAGACCAGGTCCTATCGGTATCCTTATCTAACATATGAGGACACAGTTCAGGAGTCAGGTGGCAACTCAGCAGCAGCCTTTCCATCCAAACCCAGGCAATCTGGCTTCAGAGTCCAGGCTCCTGAGCCTTACACTACCTTGCCTCTTCTTCCTTGCAGGCGGTGATATAAGATCATTGTTTGTTTCTCTTTTAAGCAGGTGATATAACCCTGTGACAGTGGATAATCCTTCGAAACACACATTTATATTCTTGGGAGCAGACTTTTCCTACTAATGGCCGAGTGTGCTGGTTAGGCACCGTTTCTGCCAGCTGGCAAGCTTCCAGGTACAGGATTTCTGGCAAAAGCAGAGAGAGGCAGGAGGGAAGGAAGGAAAGGACATGAATATCAGCATTGCCAACCCTTGCAGACATCCTATGGCCCACTGCTAGTCTAAATGATAAAATGAGGGGGTGCCCCAGCCATCACATGGAGCTCTCTCATATCTTTCCAGCTGGTTTTTCTGCTGGCCCCAAGATTCACATCCAAATAGAGGAGATTGAGCTCGCTTCCTTAACCTTCACCTTGCTCTGTTTCATTACTAGTGTTAATAGCAGAAAGGGGAGCTTATTCACCCCAGATCAATCTTTGAAATAAACCACATGTATTGATTTACCAAACTCCTGGTAATGAAGCTGGTGCTTACAGGACCCAAAATGTACGAGAGAGATGAAAAGAGGACCTCTGCTGTTTCACTGAACTGAATTCTGATGAGTTCACCACATCTTGCAAAATACATGCCTCACATACAGCATCCGTTCCTCCAACATGCAGATGCAGGAAGTGGAAATTTTATATGTAGAACTATTACCATGGTGTCTTTGCAACTTGTGTGAACCATCAGGCTCCTAATTGCCAGGTGCCATGCAGCTTTGAGTTACATTTAAGAAATTGTCAATGCTGCCAAATTCACATTTAAAGAGAATACAAGGGGCACAGCAATACCAAATAGGCTTGCAAATCAAATGAAATTCAGCCACAGACCTTCTGTTTTCATGTTTGTTATGCTTTATCAGGTAACTGAATGTGAAAATAAATCCACACAGATTGTTTTTTTTTATGTAGAGCTACAGGTTACAACTCAGTTAACCTTTGGCAACAGAATGGTGTTTCTGAATATTAATTAACAGTCTCTGAGCATTGAAATGATCTGAAATATCTTAGATTTCAAAACAAAATCTTCAACTTTCTCGAGATGCTTAATGTCAGAATAGAAATTCACCAAACTTACTCTTTAAACTTAACCTTTAGAAAAACTCTTGTGACCTAGTCCAAGTGAACCAGTGGCATTTTATCACACTACCCTCGGCCTCTTCCATGTGAAACAGATGTCAGGGTTTGGTTTGCAAATGTTTGTCAGCTGAGTCTGTAATTCAGTTAACTACCCAACTTCCATATCATGTGCCTCCCTAAAACTCATGTCCACTTAGAACCTCAGAATGTAAACTTATTTAGAAATAGTACCTTTGCATATGTAATCTAGTTAAGAGGAGGTTACACTGGAATAGAGGGGGCCCTAACTACAGTCCTTAAAATTAGAGAAAACGGAAACAAAGGCACATGGGAAAAGGCTGTGATGAACAGGCAGTGATTGGAGCCGTGTGTCCATAATTCAGGAGACACCAAGGATTATAAGCAACCTTCAGAATCTGGGAAGGTGCAAGTAGGAATTCTTCCCAAGAACCTTCAGAGGGAGCCTGGCCCCACTGACACCTTGATTTCAGACTTCCAGTCTCCAAAACTGGGAGACAGACATTTCTGTCCTTCTAAGCCACCCAGTTTGCAGTGCTTCATTACAGCAACCGTGGGAAACTAGTACAGGAAACACTATTAAAGAGGTAGTGTTTTAAGGATTTGTTACTAAGTATTTGAAATCAAATCAATAGGAAATGCATGACAAGTCTTTCCTCATCTTGTTCAACCTTCCTCTGAAAGAGGAAAAGGAACAAGTGTTTTCTCTGAGGTCACGGCTATAGATACCAGCTAGGCACTGCCAGCCATCTGTCATTCTCGACTATTATTCTTTAAGGAGAAGAAGCCTTTCCATGGTAAAGAGCAGAGAGCATGCCCAGTACCCCAGAGCCCCTTCTTCCGGCATGATCCTCTCTGTCTTCCAAGGTGGCACCTGTGAGACTCTAGATCTGAGATCATCCTCATTGATGAAAGTGTCAAAATATAGAGGCTTTTATTTGCAAAAAAAAAAAGTTTAGAACCAAGCTGCAGAGTGAGATTGACATGTGACTCGTCACATCAATGAGCTAGCACAGGTTGTCTAGCCTTCCAAAGTCTCAATTTTATCTTTTATGAAATAGAAACAATGGCAATGCCTACCTCAGGATTATTTAGACAGTTAAATAAGTTAAAACATGAAAAGTGCATAGAACAATAGTCAGCTCACAAAAGTACTTAATCAATAGTAGCTGTTATTGTCTAGGACAATCCCAAACGTTCCAGAAGGAAAAGTTCAATATAGAGATTATGATAGCCTGGGAGACATTCGATTTGTCTTCTGTTTTCAAATGCTTGCAACATAGAAGACTGGAGTGAGTCCAAGACAAGTGTTAATATGTTGTCCAGATCTTTTATTGCAACTGATGTAAAACCATAGTGTAAGGTAGCTATCTCTCTGGTAAATAATGTTATGTAATCCCTTGGCACAGGCAACTTCCATGGCTTTCTGATGATAGTGGCAAGATTATTCATCCATTATAAGAAAACCTTTTTCATCTGCTTCCTTACAGTATATGGATAGAGTGCTCTTGACCTTTAGCCAAGACTTAGAACCAATTCGAAATGACACAGTCGATAGAGACAGCACCAAGTTTTCCTCCTGTGGCACAGAAAATGCCAACTTTATAGGCATCTGAACCAGCACTTTTTGAGGCTGATGGAACACCTTCATTACTCATGACTCAAAAAACATAATTATCTTTACTGTGTGATCTGTCATGAATATTCTGGCTTCTTGAAACTGATAGTTCCTAATCTCTCACAGTATGTTACTTCTAGAAAAAAAAAAGTTGGTCACACTTATAAGGAAGATCATCCATTTACTTATTGTGTTTCTCCATGAAGTTGCTATTTGGCCTGTTTAGTTTCTTTGAACCCTGTGTTGACTCGTTTACTCAAAGCATAGAGCAACAGAGTGAAATATCAAAGTTGGATGGTATCAATATTTCATTGCTTTGAGCTTACATCCAAATTTCACAGGGTCTTCAGCAAACTGCCTTCAGGAGAGCTAGGAGCCCCTCTCTGCCTTGCAGGTCCCTGCATTCAGTGGACACCAAGTGAGCAAAGGAGAACATCTTCATTTTGTTTCTGGAGACCTCTGGTTTCTGGTCTGACACAAAAAGAGCTTATGTGTTACTACTTCTATTCTCTCAAGAAGAAAGTTGAAAAATGTGGCACATATACACCATGGAATACTATGCAGCCATAAAAAAATGATGAGTTCGTGTCCTTTGTAGGGACATGGATGAACCTGGAAACTATCATTCTCAGCAAACTGACACAAGAACAGAAAATCAAACACCACATGTTCTCACTCATAGGCGGGTGTTGAACAATGAGAACACTTGGACACAGGGAGGGAAGCATCACACACTGAGGTCTGTTGGGGGAACTAGGGGAAGGACAGCGGGGGGTGGGAAGTTGGGGAGGAATAAGATGGGGAGTAATGCCAGATATAGGTGATGGGGATGGAGGCAGCAAACCACATTGCCATGTGTGTACCTATGCAACAATCCTGCATGTTCTTCACATATACCCCAGAACCTAAAGTGCAATAAAATATATATTAAAAAAAAAAAAGTGAAAATAAAATGGACTCTTCTTAAATCCATCAGAAAATTGAGATGACAAGACAAATTACTGGCTTGAAAGCTGGAGAGAGAAAGATGCAGAGAACCAGAATGTACTGAGCAGAAGCCCCAGCTAGTAGAAACACTAAAAGGGCAATGGACTAATTCCTATAAGCTGAGAGTGGACTGCTTCAGTAGAGAAAAAACCCCTGTGGACACATGCATCAGAGACTACCAGATTCTCAAGGTGAAGATCAGAGAGAAAACCCTGCCTGATTTGAGCAAGAGGAAGGAAATTGATCATTTTGAAATACACTTGGAGCATTTCAGTCTCATTAATAAAGGTAAATCCTCAAGGAAAACTTAGTTCAACTAAGATGGGTTTTACCAGAGCCTAGCCAATGAGGGGGAAGGGAGACACCCAATCTCAGCCCCCTCTACCCATCCTATCCCACCTAAGAAGGTGAAAAAAGCATGGGAAGCATTTTTGATGATTACATCCCAGGAATATAGACCCATTAAAAGACTGAGACTCAGTTATAGAACTACATATCATTTCTCCTTCTCCCATACCATACCACCATATCAATAGAATACTTTTATAATAAGAAAGGATTACAGCTAAAGAGAACTGCAAGGCTCAGATTATTTTAGAAGACATCTATAGGGAAACCAAAGACAACAGGGGAGTTGAAAACAAGGGCACTAGAAGAAATTTTAGCCTCGGACACCTACAGCAACAGCAAACAGTAAACATGGCCTAACTCCTACACAGATAAATATAAAATTGCACACTAAAGGAATATTTACCTCAGTTTCCTTTATTCTGTACGTCATATCTGGCTCAAAAAACAAAACAAAACCTCAAGTCATACTAAAAGAAAAAAACACATACTAAAGCGGTAAATCAAGCATCAGAAACAGACTCAGATGTGGCAGCAATTTTAGAATTATCAGACTAGGCATTCAAAATAACGGATTAACATGCTAAGGGCACTCATAGCAAAAGTAGACAGCATGCAAAAGGAAATGGAAAATGAAAACATGAAATTTTTTGGTTCCATATGAAGTTTAAGGTGGTTTTTTCAGTTCTGTGAAGATCAATGGTAGCTTGATGGGGATACCATTGAATTTATAAATTACTTTGGGGAGTATGGTCATTTTCACGATATTGATTCTTCTTAACCATGAGCATGGAATGTTTTTCCATCTGTTTGTGTCCTCTCTTATTTCCTTGAGCAGTGGTTTGTAGTTCTCCTTGAAGAGGTCCTTCACATCCTTTGTTAGTTGTATTCCTGGGTATTTTATTGTAGCAATTGTGATTTGACTGCCTGTTTGTCTGTTATTGGTGTATAGGAATGCTTGTGTTTTTTCACACTGATTTTGTATCCTGAGACTTTGCTGAATTTGCTTATAGTTTCAAGAGATTTTGGGCTGAGATGATGGGGTCTTCTAAATATACAATCTTGTCATCTGCAAATAGAGACAATTTGACTTCCTCTTTTCCTAACTGAATACTCTTTATTTCTTTTTCTTGCCTGATTGCTCTGGCTAAAACTTCCAATACTATGTTGAATCGGAATGGTGAGAGAGGGCACCCTTGTCTAGTGCCAGTTTTCAAAGGGAATGCTTCCAGTTTTTGCCCATTCAGTATGATATTGGCTGTGGGTTTGTCATAAATAGCTTTTATTATTTTGAGATACATTCCATTGATATCTAGTTTATTGAGAGTTTTTAGCA
>CAUYLG010051743.1:0-28696 GCA_963573385.1 Cacajao melanocephalus | reverse complement strand
GATGACTGGGGCCACACCACCAGGACAGCAGCTCTGCTCTGCACTGAGCCTAGCTGTGAGCCTGGCCACATCCCAAAGTGCTTCACACTCTCATTTCACCCTCAGAGGCAGACAAGAGGACTGCAAAGGACCCATGTGTCTCCCATGCTCTCTGTAAAGGACTCCCATTTCTCCTGGGGTCCAAAATAACAACAAAAGTAGCTTTTCATCTGTAGAGCACACAACTCTTTCAAACTACCCAGCTAAAACTGTCCCTGCTTTAATTGCTTTTTCCAAAGGTTAGTCTTTTGGGTTATTTTTCTGATTTGTAAAGAAAGCCTGTGTTGGTTCTTATTTTCTGCAAGTTCTCCATTGAGGAGTGTCTTATCTTTTCCGTCTTGAAGTTTATTTTGGAATTCATCTAATAGAAATTATTTTGGTCACCAAGGTCAGCACCCCTTTTCTTTTTAATTTTAATTTTTATTTTCTTTCTAAGGAATCGGAAGAAAACACAGGCAGATGAATAATTAAGCAATTCCAGAACTTTGCATGTCACTCGGCCAATGGCTAGTCACATGTAAAGGTCTTCACTTGCCAAAAACACACCAGGGACCTCTTAAGCAATCAAGAATTGCTACATGTGTGCAAGAGCTAACATCTTGAAGACAATAGAAATCAGTAATTCAGTTACCCTCTGTTTCTCATACATTCATTCTCTGAGCATCTCAACATGCTGGAGCATGGAGATCCAAACTAGAAACCGCTGAATGTTCCCTCTGCTTGTGGAAAGGTGACAAGGGCACTCCCTATTGTTCACAAATGGGCATAATTAAGAGTAATGGAGGACTTGTCTCTACTCTAAAGAATCCCTGGGGAAATTAGAAAAAAGGGGAACAATGACAGAAGAAAAAGCAGCAAAACAGAGGACACGCTAAAATCAAGAAGAGTGAAGAAACAAAAGGAAGCCAAAGAGAAACTCAACCAAGGGTCAATTTCTACTTCTTGTATAGTTCTTTTGGGACCACTGATAAGATGAGTAGAAACTGATTCTCAAAAAATGGAGCTTTTATTTGCATGAAACAAGAAGGACTTATTTTTGCTCTTGGCATTTGTTCTATTTAAAGGGAAGTGAACTACATCCCGTCTTTCCCACATATGAGTATTCCACTTCTAAAAATGGGATCTTAAATATATAAGACATTATTCACTACCTGCATTTGATATGAGAAGAATTAGAGTATTCCCCAGCAATTTTATTCACATTTATTATAGTGGGCCAGGAGATTTTCCATGAAAATGAGTAGCTCCCAAAGGGAACAAAATGTATAGAATTTGCTGGTCTTGCACACAGTGTATTTATATAATATGTTTTATCACCCATAGACCTAACAGAGCTAGGTTTTCTCCTGGGAAGCACTGTTAATATTTCAACCTCTGTATATGCCAAATGGAAAGAAAGATTGTTTGAAAAGGTAAATACAGGGCTTTCATTCTTCCTGGCACAATACCGATCCAGCATATTTAACTTAAGTTACTAAGAAAACTGAGGATCTTTTACAAGATGTGGCAACGTTATGCAAATGACTAATTCCAGTTAAATTCTTTTAAGTGAAATGTGTTACTCGGGGTCTTCTGATTGCAAGTGACAGAAAACTGAATCAAATTAACTTAGAGGAAATTTACTCATAGATAATCAAGCATCTCAAGTTATCAAATGAAGGGTTAAATAACCAATTCTCTGGAAGGACAAGATTGCTACTAGCCGTCAAAAATAAATGCAACCTGAGTTTCAAACAGTGAGGACTTTCTGTGTCTCTTATGGTTGCTTTTCTCTGTATGTTGACTTCTTTCTCACTTTCTTTAAATTTCCTCCACAAGGCAATAAACATACCTTCTGGCCAGTCCTAAGCATCAAAGTATCATAGCTACAGCTTTCAATAACAGGGAAGGTTTTACCCTATTCTTTATTCAAAAATCCAGGCAAAGGGTTCTGATTGGTTTGGCTATATTAGGTGCTCATCCTGTAAGCCATAGAGCAGTCCCTGCATCAGACTATCAGAATATGCTCTTTCCTCGTGTCCCATATGCCTCCATGATATGATTAACGTTTGGCAAAGCAAGAGTCCTCTTCCTTTCAGTTCAGCACCAAGAGCAGCATCATGGTAAGTAATCTAGGAAGCATCAAATCAATGTGGGAGTCCTAGTCTACTTGTGAGCTGAGACCTTCAGACAAAATCGCCCACCTCTTTGAGTTTCCACCTCAGTAAAATTGGAGAAAGAAGCTCTTTCTCAAAAGAAGGGCTGACTGATGCAACAGCATGGATGAATCTTACATTTATTACACTGGATGAAAGAAACAGGGAGCAAAGGAGTACACACGATGTCATTCTGTCATCAAATTCTAAATAGAGCCAGGCACAGTGGCTCACACTTGTAATCCCAGCACTTTGGGAGGCTACAGCAGGAGGCTTGCTTGAGCCCAGGAGTGTGAGATCAGCCTGAACAACATAGAGAGACCCTATCACTCACACACACACACACACTTGTAATCCCAGCACTTTGGGAGGCTACAGCAGGAGGCTTGCTTGAGCCCAGGAGTGTGAGATCAGCCTGAACAACATACAGAGACCCTATCACTCACACACACACACACACACACACACACACACACACACACACACAAGAAAGAAAGAAAAGAAAATCTAAATGAGGCAAAACTATCTTACAGTGACAGAAACTTAATCAATGGTTACCTGAGTTGCGTAGTGGAGAATACTGAATGAAAAAAGCATGAGGTATCTTTCTGGAAGAATTTAAATGTTTTACATCTCAATTCAGGTGGAGCTACGTGAGTGTATGTATTTGTCAAAAGTCTTTAACCTATACACTTAAAGTGTGAGAATTTCATTACATCTCAATAAAAGTTGAATTTCTTTTAAAAGTATATCAGAGGTTTGGGCTGGGCACGGTGGCTCACGCCTGTAAACCCAGCACTTTGGGAGGCCGAAGTGGGGAGATCATAAAGTCAGGAGTTCGAGTCCAGCCTGGCCAACGTGGTGAAACCCTGTCTCTACTAAAAATACAAAAATTAGCTGGGCATGGTGGCGCATGTACTGTAATCCCAGCTACTTGGAGGCTGAGACAGGAGAATCCCTTGAATCAGGGAGTTGGAGGTTGCAGTGAGCCAAGATTGCACCACTGCACTCCAGCCTGGCAACAGAGTGAGACTGCATCTCAAAAAATATTATATCAGAGGTTTGAGATGAGCATGAAATGATGCAGGGCATATCAAAGCACTTTTTCATCATAAAATGATATACATATATCCTTGTTTTTTACTCTGTCTCTGTGGCTAGTTTGTTTAGTTAAGTCAGGAAGCTGATACAGCTATTAGTCAGACTCTACTTCTATAATTTACTCCTGCCCCTTTGGGCATATTTTCTCTTTGCTCTTCCCACTGCAGGAGTCCACTCAACCAAATCCCAGGGGATAAGGCCTATACAGTCATCCTAATCCCTGGTGACACTTGCAGCCATTTGATCTGCAGGGGAGACACAAATCGCAATAGGGACAAAATATACACAGCACAAGGGGCATCACTAAAGACTCCAGCCCCATAGGGAAGTAAGTGCTTCTGGGCTTGGCGAGTCTGGCTTACTATAGGTTTCAGTTATTTATCACTGCTGAATAAACTACCTCTACACGTAGGGTTGAAGACAGCAATAGTTTTCTATTTCTTATGACCCTGTGGGTTGGCTGGACTCAGTTGGGCCCTTTTCCATGAGGTGTCAACTGGGGTCAACCCTGTGGCTGCATTCAGCTAGGAGCTTCGCTGGGCCTGGAACACCCAGGACAGTACACTCACATATTTGGCACCTCAGCCGAAGTAGCTGGAATGGCTGGGAGTTGGCTAGGCTTCTCTCTTTTTACACGTAGAAGTCTAACCCAAGTTTTTTTCAGTGACATCTAGATACCAAAAGGAAGAAAACAAAAGTTGCAAGTCTTCCCAAGGTCTGAGCTCAGGGGCACCAGAAAACCACTTTCACTGCATTCAGTTGGTCAGTACAAGTTATAAGCCCATCAGACTCTACCGCTTGATGGGGGATTTGTCATTCATGCCGGGAGATGGGAAGAATTGTTGGTGGACATCTTTGCCAACAATATACAGCAATGCGCCATTCATTTCTTCCACCTGTTATAAATAATTAAGTTCAAGGTCAGTCAGCCCCATAGATGTAGGCCTCAAAATAAGGGACTTATTTGCCCATGAATGGATTCCCATTTAAATCACAAGTATTAAAAATTCACAATGGGTCAAGTATGTTGTATGCTAGACATATCAAACAAAAACTCCTCTGTCACAGTTGGTCAGCAAACCACCTGGTGTGTGGAACTGTTGGGTCGGCAAGGTCAACAGTGCCATGAATCACATGATGAAGAGTTCCCATTTGTCCAGATTTTGTAAATAGCAGACTACTTTGGAAATCAATGGGCGTTTCTTCTGGCTCTAAGAGCTACTTCTTCTAGTCCCTTAGCTGGATGATAATCTTTTCTCTTTTCAAGGAAGACTAAAGAACACAGCAAATAAATATAGAGAAATAGATGTTCATGTGAATTAAGAGAGGGTCTTTTGAAGATGGATAGAGTTCATTTTTTGCGACATCATAAGCACTTCTCTTTCCTAACATAAGGGAACACTCCCTTTACCTATCTTTTCTTTAAATTAACAAAGTTTCAGGGCCACCTTTCCATTTTCATATGCTGAAGGTCATAACTCAAATAGACTCAGCAGTGAGGATGGTTGGGACTGAGACAGGGAAGGAAGTCTACCAGGAGAGGTCTAAAGCCAGGGTATTAAGATTCCTTCAGGTGTGAAGTGTCCTCTTCAGGGTTGCTGACTGTCCCAGGTCTCCACTTGCCAACTTCTCCCAGGTCTCATCCACCAGTCTGGTTCCTTTGAGCCAAATGTGCCTTTTCCTTCTCCCCTCCTCTCTCTAGACTAAACTTTACTGATTCTATGACCCAATTCCTAGAAGGATTAACTGAATCACAAAAGGATGTTAGAGATTGACAGAAGCCCCTGTGTTTGCATTTTGATTTTCAGAGCAGAAGCAAATGATTTCTAAGGCATGAAGCTCTAAGGGCAGCAGCAGAGGCACGAGGGAGAGGCACCAGGACCAAGGTCTCACCTCAGCATTCCTCAAGTCATAGAATGTATGCCACTTTTATCTGCGTGTGAAATAAATCGGCAACTCAAAACACTCCACTCATTTTCTCCTGGAAACTTTTATTTTTAATGCTTGGTAAATGGATGTCAAGAGACATTTCAGAAGACAGCAGTTGATTCCTTGTGAAAGCAGGCTGCTGAAACACCCTCATTTGTTTTAGTCAGAAGCCTCTACTACAGAACTTTGGTTTCTGCGAATTGATCAAGTCCAAGTGCTCAAGGGGGCGATGAGGTCAAGGTCACTGCAACACTGCCTAGCTAGGGTTCAGCTCACTGCTGGTGTGTGGGTTTCCTTTAACGATGTGGAGCAGACTAATAAACAGAACATGCTATATTTTGGAAAATGAATGAAGCCCAGTACTGAGAGACTCTTGGGTGGAGTGTGTGTTAACCCTCTGCTGAGCCAGAAATGGGACCTCTGAGGTTTCTCGTGGAAATTATAATATTTGTGGATTTGAAAATAGAGAAGCAGCCAAATCTTAGAAGCTGAATGAGAATGAGTCATTTTGGTGAGGTACTTCGCAGGCCATATAAACAACTTCTCAGTCATTGTCAGGACTAGAAATGTCGTTAGGTGGGTTCTGAAGAAAGCTCTTTGGTTTCAAATCTTGGTGATGGCAGCAAAATTAACTTATTTGAATTGTTTCCAGTGTTATAAATGGGAATGATAGTAAGAGCATCTACCTTAGACATTATGGCAAGAAGTCAGAGGCGGCTTTGGAACACTTCGAACAGCATATGTGATATTCTAAATGCTCCATAAATGTTCCTCATTACTATTTAAGTATCGTCAACTCTTTATCATGCCTACTATGCAATAAGAGTAGTTGGACAGGTATCCTTAACAGTGATGATGGCACAGACATCTATCTGGGATTGGAATGAGTTTCTAAGCTTGCATTTTCTTGCAGCAGTAGATGTACTTTCCTAATTATGTTGCCTGGGCTTGGCACTTTCCAAGCTATCAGTGAGGGGAGAAGGCCAAAACTTTGCTGAATGTTAAGAAGAAGGTGATCTGGCCTCTCAGACCTCTTCCAAACATAAGATTCTGTTACCAAGAAAACAAGTTTTAGGTGAGTAATCTGCCATGTGCCTAAATCCCTCATAACTAATGAGGCATTGGCTCATTATGCACAAGTTTTTCTTAGGGCTTCCAAAGCTAAGTGGCAACACTTTTCCTCCTAACCTAACTAACCATCTTTCTCTCTTGAGCATCAGTTATCCATTCCAGGAGGAGGCAACTGTGTGTTTCATTGCTAGGTGACCAAATATTCTTTTATCTTAGTCAGAGTTCTCTGTGTGTTCTGAATGGCTGTTTAGCCAAAAGTGTATGTACTTTTATGGCGGGATATAAAGTAAGCAATGTTATATAAAATACAAACTGGCAGGGTGAAGCAGCAGGAGCACTTTAGGGGACCCTAGGCAGAAGTGGTAAAAAGAGTACCTAACACTTGAGAGGACTCAGCAGAAGCTGACAGTGCAGGCATGATTCATTCATTCACTTTGAAAATTATGTAGGTATATTCAGGAAGAACTCAAAGGCAGGACTCAGCCTCATTGATTGTTTCTGTGAGCAGTTTTCTCAAATTGTGAAAAGTCCTATCCAACCTTCTGCATTCAGGGAAAAAAGAAAAGCCTCTGTCAATGAGAAATTCAAAAGAAATAAGCTTTGGCTGTTGTAAATGAATAATTTGATCAGATTTCAAAATGTCAGTCAACTGACAAAACTGTGACATATTCATTCGACAATAAAAGCATTTTTGAGCCCCTCTTCTGTGCTCAACCCTTTTCTACAAGTCAGGGATATAGAGAGAAGCCCCTGATTCTTGTAGTTTACAATCTGGTGAAAATGGCAAATAAACAAGTAATCAAATGAATATATAGTCTAATTCCAGATAGTACAATGAATCAAAATGGGGAAGAATAAGGGGTACAGTTGATGGAGTGGAAATGTAAGGGAAAACCAAATGGTATGGATCTCTTGTTTCCGGAATATCATAATGAAGTCAAGTGAGGTCTCTCTGTATGATGTTGATAGTCAGACCCAACTTCTCCTTTTCAGATTTGTAACTATTTCCTATTGTTGGTCAAAGATAAAAAACTAAGGAATGGTTAACATGGTGACTTTCCTGAAAACCAGCACTAAAGAACTTTGAAGTTTCTCTCAGCCCTGTAACAAATTGTTCTTTTTCTGTTTATCTCCAGAAGCTGAGATTCACTTGTCCCCAAGTAGCTTGAAAGCTGCTCAGAAGAAAACAGTGACAACACTCTAAAGGGTTTGCTATTCCTCGATTTGCAGTCAGTATAAATAAAGAAGTTTTTAAAAAGGTGAGCCCAAAAAAACCCAAAAAGGTGGAAAAATAGGGAAGCTGCTAAAAATAAATGACTAAAAGAGAAAAGTTCCTGTAATTTTAGATTTAAAATACGAGGCTGAGTAATCAAGGAAAGTATTTTTACTGCCTTGTCAATATTTTTCCTGGAAGCTCCGGTAAATAGCCCTTCTTCAGATCTGTAGTGTGCGTGTCTAATGGTCTTAGGTGTCTCTAACCACGGAATAACTTTATGCCTAAGAAATAGAGCAAACAGGAACTCTGTGGTTTCAGCATTCCCCACAAATAAGTAAATATATGGATGTACATTTTAAAAAAAAAGGTTCAGGGCCATAGGATGGACAATTTGGGTCTAGTTGAGAAGGGTTCCCCTCCTAGTGGAATCTTTCATACCAGCCTTTCCATACATTTAAAGGAATCCCTGCTTACCTAAGGTGATCTTGATCATATTTTCTGCATCGATTATAGTCTTTCAATTTAATGCTGAATGCCCAACAGCTGTGCCAGAAAACCTAAGAAAGGCTGTCCTTTTTCTAAGTTGAGTCCTCATTTATTTACCCTGCTGGTGAAAAACCCACTGGCTTTCATCTCTTCTGAATCCATGGCAAGAAAAAGCAGGGGGTCAACATGCTGAACAGAGTTTAAAAGGGGGAAAAATGATCGTGAGTGCCTTCAACCACACATACCTCCCCAGTTCTAGCTGTCTTTGGGTTTTACGAGGCATTTGCTCAAAGCCCTGCTGTTCAGGCAAGGGTAACAGCGTGTGGTTTTCTTGGTAGCCAGCAGTTCTGCCTCTCGTTGGGGCATGCCTCCAGTGGCAGATTCATTAGGTCCCACTGATCCTAGGTTTAACACAAATCCAGCACTTGAAAAGCAGCCCCTCCTCCTGCACTCGTAGATCCTTGGTTATGTGATGCTGGCTGGGAAGTAGGTGCTGAGAATTGTCAGGGGAAGTAAATACCCTATCAAATGCCCATACATCACCCTGAAGGACAAGGATACAGTGTATGCTTTCCTGTCAGACATGACTAATAGATCCTCAATCTGGAATTAGCCAATGTGAAACCAGCAGAGGTAACTATGAGGAAGGTGCATTCTCTCTTCAGAAGTCTAGAGTAAACCAATTTCTCCACTTACCTGATGGCTCTTGGCTAAGAATATTTGAAAGATCACTTGGAGTCAAAAAGCTCATAATTTGATGCCATGAGGAAAAAATGATACTGTTCTTCTAGACTTTTTTGCCCCTCTGACTTCATCAGTATGCCAAAACTTTCACTTAATTCAGTCAAAAAAAACAGTCAGACCAGTCACTTTCAGGCAAATAAAAGTAAATACCTCTTCAATTAGCAAGTAGTAAATTACTTCTAAGATATTGTATGGGTTAAAAATATCAAATGCTCTAAGAAAGCATTAGATAAATCTATTGTTAATCAACCTCATATAGTTTATCATGAGAAAGCTAGAAAATCCTAAAAATATCTATAATCAGATGAACATTGAAAAGGACAATTAACCCATATTTAAACAAAATGGCTCAAAGAGCCAGAATGCAAAGCTAAATGTGACTTTCTTGATGTTTTTGAATTTGATATAATGTGGGCAAATATGAATAAATAAAAAAATCAGCTGAGTATTCTTTCTGTCATGTTGATGCAATCTTGTTTTATCACTCACAGGAAATATTTGAGGTGACTACACTGTATACCAGTTTGTCCTCACCATTTGACACATCTGTGACATTTCTTCCTCCAGAAAGGCAGTAAACAGTAAGCAGACTAAGGCAAGAACTTTGTTCCCACAGTGTCTTGAGTCTGGGCCTGTTTATCTTTTTATAACAACGGAAACAGATGTATTTTTGTGCTTGCAACTTTCCAGATGTATCACTCTAAAGTGCTGTCTGCTGTTCAGATATGTTGCTAGTATTTAGTGCAGAGAAGGCTTTGCCAAGTTAATTACTTGACTCAAGACATTGCAATTTCTGCAGAGTCCACTCTCTGTGGTAGACATCTCATCAGGAATTACTTGGGGTTCTGTTGAAGTATGTTGTGATCACAGACTCTCAGCAAAGTAGACCTCTACCAGAATTTAGGGCTCCTAGCAGCAATGACTGATGGCAGTGAAGGAGACCTGAGGCTCAGAATTAGTGGTGGATAAAATTGCTTAAATCCCGTTGTCGCCTTTGGTCAGAATTGATCCCAAGGCCATGTACAAGCCTCAGTGTCAGGTTAAGGTTACAGAACTCTGGTCGTGGAAAAAAACAGCCAGAATAGCAGGCAAAACCTGATAGAGTCACATTGAAGCGGAGAACCTGTTTTGGGAGGAGCATCTTTCCTTTTCCCTAAATTATAGTATTCCTTCGCTTACTATGCTTGCTCCGTCCACAAACTGAAACCTTAGCCAAAAGGTATACATTTTGTCTTTATAGCTCACAGTACCAAAATACTGAGCAGTATAAACGTTAGACAGACTTTCAATTTGAAGCTATGTAAAATGCAACACTTACAACAACAGTACAAGATACATTTTTTTTTTCGTTTGCACGCAAAACATTTAACAAGATAGACTATATTTTAGGCCATAAAACAAAGATTAGCAAATTCAAAAGAGTAGAATTCATAAAAAACATGTTTTTGAATCATAAAGAAATTAAAATAGGTATCAATAACAGAAAGATATTTGAAAAAAATTCTGAAGCTTTGGAAATTAAAGAACACATTTATAAACAACCTGTGATTCACAGAGGAGGTCTTGAGAAAATTTTAAGATACTTTAAACTGAAACATAATTAAAATACTATGTAATAGAATTTGGAAATGTGTTGTATATGGCTAACACAATGATTATAACTTATCAACAAGAACGAAAGAACAGATTATCACCCCTGACCTATCAGACATTAAGAGAATAGTAAATGAATACTACAAATAATTCCATGCCTATAAATTCAACAATTTAGAAGAGATGAACTGATTCTTTGACAGACACAAACTACCAAAATTCACTCAAGAAAAAAAAATAAAATAATCCTACCTCTATTATGGAAATTAAATTTGCAGCTAAAAACGTTTACACAAAGAAAATTCCAAGCTTGAGTGATTTCACTGGCTAATTCATCAAACATTTATGGAAGAAATAATACCAGTTATAAACAATCTCTCGTTGAAAATAGAAAGGGAAAAAACACTCCCCAACACATTTTATGAGGCCGTCATTACTCTAAAATCAAAACCAAAAACATCACATGAAAAAAGAAAAATACAGGCTAATATCCCTCACCCTCATGAGCATACACACAAAAATCTTCAATAAAACTTTATCAAAATAAAGTCCAACAATATATAAAACAGTTACTATGCCATGACCAAATAGTCTTTCTTGCAAAAATACAAGACTGGTTCAAGTTTTAGAATGCCCTCTCTCAACGCTCCTATTCAACATAGTATTGGAAGTTCTGGCTAGGTCCATCAGGCAAGAGAAACAAATAAAGGGTATTCAAAAAGGAAGAGAAGACGTCAAATTGTCCCTGTTTGCAGATGACATGATTATATATTTAGAAAACCCCATTGTCTCAGCCCAATGACATGATTATATATTTAGAAAACCCCAGTGTCTCAGCCCAAAATCTCCTTAAGATGAGAAGCAACTTCAGCAAAGTCTCAGGATACAAAATCAATGTGCAAAAATCACAAGCATTCCTATACACCAATAGTAGACAAATAGCCAAATCATGAGTGAACTCCCATTCACAATTGCTACAAAGAGAATAAAATACATTGGAATACAACTAACAAGGGATGTGAAGAATCTCTCCAAGGAGAACTACAAACCACTGCTCAAGGAAATAAGAGGACACAAACAGATGGAAAAACATTCCATGCTCATGGTTAGGAAGAATCAATATCCTGAAAATGGCCATACTGCCCAAAGTAATTTGTAGATTCAATGCTATCCCCATCAAGCTACCAATAACTTTCTTCACAGAATTGGAAAAAAACACCTTAAACTTCATATGCAACAAAAAGAGAGCCTGCACAGCCAAGACAATCCTAAGGCAAAAACAGCAACTACAACAACAAAAAACCCAAAGCTGGAGGCATCACACTACCTGACTTCAAACTATATTGCAAGGCTACAGTAATCAAAACAGCATGGTACTGGTACAAAAACAGAGATATAGACCAATGGAACAGAACAGAGGCCTCAGAAAGAACACCACACAACTACAACCATCTGATCTTTGACAAACCTGACAGAAACAACCAATGGGGAAAGGATTCCCTATTTAATAAATGGTGTTGGGAAAGCTGGCTAGCCATATGCAGAAAGCTGAAGCTGGATCCCTTCCTTACACTTTAAACAAAAATTAACTCTAGATGGATTAAAGATTTAAACATGAGGCCTAACACCATAAAAACTCTAGAAGAAAATCTAGGCAATATCATTCAGGACATAAGCACAGGCAAGTACTTCATAGCTAAAACACCAAAAGCAATGGCAACAAAAGCCAAAATAGGCAAATGGGATCTGATTAAACTTAAGAGTTTCTGCACAGCAAAAGAAACTATCAATACAGTGAACCGGCAACCAACAGAATGGGAAAAAATTTTTTGCAATCTACCCATCTGTCAAAGAGCTACTATCCAGAATTTACAAAGAACTTAAATAAATTTACAAGAAAGAAAAACAAACGACCCCAACAAAAAGTGGGCAAAGGATATGAACAGACACTTTTCAAAAGAAGACACTTATGCAACCAACAAACATAAGAAAAAAAGCTCATCATCACTGGTCATTAGAGAAATGCAAATCAAAACCACATTGAGATACCACCTCACACCGCTTAGAATGGCGATCCTTAAAAAATCTAGAGACAAAAGATGCTGGAGAGGATGTAGAGAAATAGGAACACTTTTACACTGCTGGTGGGAGTGTAAATTAATTCAACCATTGTGGAAGACATTGTGGCAATTCCTAAAGGATCTAGAAATAGAAATACCATTTGACACAGCAATCCCATTGCTGGGTATATACCCAAAGGATTATAAATTATTCTATTACAAAGACACATGTACATCTATGTTCATTGTGGCACTGTTCACAATAGCAAACACTTGGAACCAACCCAAATGCCTATCAATGATAGACTGGATAAAGAAAATGTGGCACATATACAGCATGGAATACTATGCAGCCATAAAAAAGGATGAGTTCATGTCCTTTGCAGGGACATGGATGAAACTGGAAACCATCATTCTCAGCAAACTGACGCAAGAACAGAAAACCAAACACCACATGTTCTCACTCATAAGTGAGTGTTGAACAATGACAACACATGGACACAGGGAGGGGAACAACACACCTCAGGGCCTGGGAGGTGAGGGATATGGAGGAATAGTAGGGGGTCGGGGATTGGGAAGAGCTAACATTAGGAGAAATACCTAATGTAGGTGATGGGGCAATGGATGCAGCAAGCCACCACTATGGCATGTGTATACCTACATAACAAACTGCACGATCTGCACATGTACTCCAGAACTTAAAATATAATAAATAAAAATAAAAATCACTCAATGTAACTCACTATATTAACAGACTAAATAAGAAAAATTATATAATCATGTCTGTATATAGAGAGAAAGAAAAGGTATTTGGGAAAAAAATCAACATCTTAATGATCAGCAAACAAGGAATAAAAAAGAATGACTTTAACATGATAAAAGGCACACACACACAAACCTTGCAGCTAACATCAAACTTTCTGGTGAGAGTCTGGATGTTTTACTTCACTGAAACTATTTTGCATCATGTAGTATGTCCTAATCAGTGTAATAATGCAATAAAATATACAATGTATACATATTTGAAATAAAAGTCTCTATTCACAGACAACATAATTGTAGACATAGAGAATTTCAAATAATCCACAAAAAAGGTAATAAAGTAACAAATGAGTTTACCAAGGTTGCAGAAAACAAGGTCAATACTCAAAAATCAGCTGTATTTTTAGATACTAACAACAGTGAGAATTTGAAAAAAATAAAAGTACTATTTACAACAGCACCCAAAAAATTATTAGGTACAAATTTATTTAAAATGTACAAGATCTAAATGCTAAAAAGTACAAAGCACTTATTAAAATAGCAAATCATATCTAAATAAATGGAGAGCTATAACTTGTTCATAAATTGGAAGGCTCAATATTAATACGCTATCACTTCTCTCCCAATTAAATCTACACACTCAAAGAAATCTCAGCAGACTTTTTGTAAGCTAGTTCTAAAAGAAAGGTATACAGAAAGGCAAAGAAACTAGAATAGCAAAAACACATTTGAAAAATAACAACATTAAAAGAATCGATTCCATTTCAAGACTTGATGTAAGACTTACTATAGGCCAATATCCCTCATGCACATAGACAAATAATTACCAAATCAAGTCCAGCAATATAAAAAGGTTAATATATCATAACCAAGCAGTGTTTATCTCAGAAATGCAAAATGAATATCCAATAATTATTAGTGAAAGGATACACATATTCACAGGAACTTATCAGGTTAAAATCAAGATGTCAGCTTGGCTGGACTCATATTTGAAGACTCTGAGAAAAATATCTGCTTTTAAGTTTACATGGTTGTTTGTATAATATAGACCCTGACTATTAACCTCCCTGTTGGTAAACCTGAAAATCAACACATTAGTAACCTTAATGACATCCACATAATCTTCTATACCTTGTATAGCAGCATAATCAGGGTGTATTATTTCATCATATTCATAGTCCCAGGAATTAGGGTAGAAAATCTTGAGGGGACTATGTTAGAATTCTGCTTACCATATCTTCTATATGTGAAAGAAAGAACTTCATGGGTACTTTAAATCTTATATAAAAATTAACTCAAAAGGGATGATAGACCTAAATATAATATATAAAATTATAAAATTTCTAGAAGCAAATATAAGAGAACAACTTTTTGACCTTGGGTTAGGCAATGCATTTTCATATTTGACACAAAATGTATAATTCAATTTAAAAAAACAATAATTTGGGCTTTTTCAAAGTTGAAAACTTTTATGCTGTGAACACACAGTTAAGAATAAAAAGATAAGCCACAGAATGAGAGAAATACTTTCACGTCATCTTTCTGACAAAGGGTTTGTTTCCAGAATGCATAAAGAACTCTTGAAACTTAAGAAGAAAACAACCCAATTAATAATGAACAAAATATACAGACAGACTTCACCACAGAAGATATAGGGATGGAAAATAAGCATCACTAATCTTTAGAGAAATGCAAAGTAAAACCACAATTAGATTTAACTACACACCTATTTGAATGGCTAATATTAAAAAAAAAAATCATACCATGGAATACTGCTCACCAATAAAGGGAACAAACTATTGATCCTCACAACCACATAAATGAATCTTAAAATGCGTTCTGCTAAGTGAAAGAAGCCAGACCTAAGATGTGCTATAGACAACTCTTTATGATTCTATTAATAAAACATTCTGGGCAAGGCAAAATTCTAGAAATGGATAATGAGACAGTGGTTTTCAGAGATGGGGATATGGAGAGGGGTTAATTAGAAAAATATCAGTAAAGACAACTTTTGGGTTGATGCAACTATTTTATATCATGATTATAAAAGTGGATACGTAACTCTGTATTTGTCAGGACCTGTAGAGCTATATACTACAAAGAGCGAATTTTACTGAATGTAAAAAATTAAAAAAAAAAAAAACCAGGATGTTGTGGAAAGACCCAAAATGGACTACAGACTTAACAAATGAACCTAACTATGTTACAAATGAATAGCATGACCCTGCTAAAGAATGTAGGAAACAAAAGGACTTGCCTGAATTACTTTGAAAATTAGTATTTTGATCAGATGCTGTAAGACTAAATACTAAAAGAACTGTACAATACTATATTCTAGTAAGTACATTTTCTTCTCTCAGGCGAATGAGTTAGCAATCCTGAAACTACTTTATGTGTGCACTATAAATAAGTAAGTGAATATTTGGTATATAATGAGAACTAGGATTCTCACTGTCAGAGAAAGAAGTTATAAATAAGAAAAGGCAGAAAGCTAGAATAAACACTGTGGTGTTGGACTAAAATCAGATGTATCAGTAACAATTAATTTTTTTAAAATATAAATACAAATAGATACAGAAATATAGATGTACATGCCTCAATTCATGTATATATATATGTATATATGTACATGCCTCAGTGTGTATGTATATACACACATATGTGTGTATATATATACACTAACTGTATATACATATATGTATGTATATATGTGTGTATATATACACTAATTACATGTACATATATATATATATATATATATATATATTCAATCTTTGTGCACTGAGACGGTCTGGAAGTAATGACACCCTTGTAGAAATCAGCATATCTATTCCTCTTGGTTTTAAACATAATTCTCCCCAACAAAAGGAACTAGAAGTCCTTGGAGAAGAGGTAGATTCCAGGGCTTGGCAGGGAAAATACAGTGGTGAACCTTGAGCATTGTATGGTGTCAGAAAGTAAGGAAATGGTACTCAAGGAAAGAGGTATGGCAAAGGTATCCAGAAGCCGATCTAAGAGTGTCACATGACCAAGCTGGAATAATTTAAGCAACAAAATAAACAATGATAGTATTACATTATACCCATAAAATATAATAAATATCAATTAGTCGACTTGATATGAATAAATAATTGAAAAAATAATGTGAAAGGAGAGACAACTCTTCCTAATAAGAAACTTCAATTAATACATATAGAAGAAATGAAAATCACCATTAGTCCTACTAACTGATGCTAAAATAATTAGAAAAAAGCTTGATGAGAAACAAGATATTTGCATAGTCACAAAGTACTTCTCAACATCTCAAAGACATTTATTAATCACAAAGGAAAAGTTAGCAACTTACAGTGGAGAAATCCATCAGAAACTGCTTTGACCATGTGATCAAAGTTAACATAATCACTAATGAGACATATTTATTTCATATGCCCTCAATATGATACACAGAGAAAGACATAATCACTTCTGTGGCATTCCTGCCAAAAATGAATAACTTCAATTTAATCATAAGAAAACATAAGACAAACCCAAATAGAAAAAACTTTATCAAAAGACCTTGAAAATGTCTTTTATGTCTTTGGCCCTTTTGAAGAGTATTGGTCAGTAATTTTGGAGAAAAATTTTCTTTGGAGAAAAGAAAATTTTTCTCCAAAATTACTGACCAATACTGTTTTCTAGAAAAGCCAAAGGTTGAGGAATTGTCACAGGTTGTCAAGAGACTAGAGGAGATGTGACAACTGAATACAATATAGAATTCCAGATTATATCTTGAAACAGAAAAAAAAGACATTAATGGGAAAACTAGTGACATCTAAAACAAAGTTTCTGATTTAGTTAATATGATTTTGCCAATATTAACTTCTTAGTTTTGATCATTATATTATGGTTATGCAAAATATTAACTTTAGGGGAAGCTAGGTGAGAGGTATAAGAAAACTTTATATTCATGCAACTTTTTGGTGAGTCTAAAATTATTTTAAAATCAAAAATTTAATAAATGATTAGAAGAGAATAATGGAAAATACATCAGTCACTTGTCCATAGAAATTATGGAATTCTGATTGGACAGGTCTTTGAAGATTCCCTGCTTTGGCACCTGAGGAAGTTCCTTAGTTGACACGAGTTCTGCTCCCTAGAACTCTTGATCATTGTCTTTCATCCCCAGTGACATTGCTAAGTTTTTGTTACTTCATTATCCTTCAAGGCCGTATCTAAAGTAGGTGGTGGGAACCGTGTTCTCTTAGCAACTGTATAACTTCTGTATCATACTTTCTGCTTATACAATTTTGATGTCCTGTATATTGGTTAAGGCTTAAGCAATTATCTCTTTGAAAATACAATTCCCTCAACAACTTCATAGAATTAAGATACTTTGGCTCATAATTAGTCCCATGTATTAGCAACCTAACTGAAGTTCTTTCGTGGGCATAGCTCTAATTCTTGCTTCGTTTCATTATTCAACACACACCTCTTTCTTACTTTAATGGCAGCTACTTTTGGGTCTTCTGAACCAAGAGTCCTGGTTTGGAAGGCCACACCCTTGGTCTGTTCTTTGCCTGCCTAGCCTGTGTCTCCCTGGGGAGCTTAATGTTTTTGTTTTGTTTTTTATTCTTCTTCAAGGTTACACGTAACAACTATCTTTTCATTTTTGTTTAAGGTATAGGAGTTAGCTTTTCCTCTTATGTTTATAAGAGGGTCTAAATTTCTGGACACTATTTTTCTGAGTTTGTATCTTTTAAAAACATTTTTCTAAAGCAGCAAGGAGCTAGAAACACACAATAATCTAGCTACATCCAGTTGTTTCTCTTTACCCTATGGTCTCGGTGAGTGCAGGCCATATAGTTTGTTGCAGACCACAGCTTACCAAATGTTTTGTTATAGCATTATAAAGGTCATAAGCATTCTAGTATGTCTAGGCCACCTGCTGCCTGACCACTACGCAGATGCCACATATATTGGCTTAGTTAGGAAAAGCCCCACTTCTAGTATCAATTGTTAAAAAGAAACACTTTAGACAAATTAAATTTAGCAAGAGTTTATTTGAGCAAAGAACAACTTATGAATCAGGCTGCACCCTGAAACAGGAAAGGTTCACAGACATCCACCCAGCAATGTGGGCAGACGGTATTTACAAACAGAAAGATAAAGTGGCATACAGAACCAGCTTGATTGGCCACAGCTGGACATTTGCCTCATGTGGACGTAGTCTGATCATTTGGCAGTCTGTGACTGACTGAAACTCAGCTACTGCGAGTGGCTGGGACTCAGCTATTTATTACAATATACTTTTAGGTTAGTTTGCAGCATATTTATTTACATACTAAGTTAGGTTGCAGTTTGTTACACAGGAACTCAAAGACAAGACACATCTTTGGGCCAAATTTAATTTAAGTTAACACAATGTCTGAATTAACTAAAATACAACTAGTCAAACAATACAGTGGCTTAAAGAAAAAAGAGCCTTAACAATACCTTGCCTTAAAGAATAGTTATGTTCATTTCTCTCCCACAAAACAGACCATATATGAGGTTTGCACTGCTCTCCATTTATTTTTCTTATTTCTCTACCATTCCATAGCGTGATGAAAGCCGGGGGAGGAGCATGGGGGGGTACATGTGCGATGTGGTAAGGCTATGGCCCTGGAAATGGCATATGTCATTTGTGAAGATTTAGTCCTGTGGTCACATATGGGTACCATGGAGCTTGGAAATACAGGTTTTCAATGGGTGGCCACATACCCAGCTGCTAGTCTAATTTTGTGGAAGAAGGAAAGAATGGATTTTGGTGGACATTTAGTCTCCATCCACTCTTCTCTGGGATTATCTATCACCACACTTTCCTGGTTTTCCTTTTACCTTCTTGACTATTTTTTTTTTCCAGTCTCCTTTGCTGACTCCCAACTCTACTTAACCTCTAAGTATTTTTTAGGGACCAGTGTCAAAGGTACCGGTCTCTGGGTCTCTCCTCTTCTGTAGCAATACTCTTCTTCGATTATCTCAACTCATTCTATGGTTTTTAAGTAACATAAAAATGCTAAATCCTAAATTCCTTTCTCTAGCTTTGTGCCTTCTACTATATTCAAGATTTGTATATACAATGGCTATCTTATAACCAACTACTGGAGATCTCAGCTTGGCAACCCAAACTTATCACGGACAAAACTGAACTCAATTTTACCCCAACAAAACTGATTCTCCCCCAGTGTTTTGTCCATCTTGATATATGGCAGCATCATCCAGCCAGTTGTCTAAGCTAAAAAAAAATCCAGAAGCCATCCTTGGTTCATAAATCCTTCTCTCAATCCCCACATCCAATGGATCAGCAAAATTTTGCAAATACTACCTGTAAAATACATCTTCAACCTGTGCATGGTATGCTGAACAATGACCTCCCCCCTCCCATGCCCCAGAAAAAAAAGATTTCCATGTTCTAATCTCCAGAACCTGTGAATATTGCATGGCTAAGGGACCTTGCAGTTGTGGTTAAGAATCTTGAGATAAGGAGATTATCCTAGATTCCCTGGGTGGGAACAATGTAATCCATAAGGTTTCTCATAAGAGGGAGGCAGGAAAATCAGAGTTAGATCAGGGAGAGAGAGAATAAAAAGAGAGACAGTAAGATAAAGGTGATAAAGGTGGCGATGGAGGAAGAGAGGGAAAAAGGCTATGTGATGCAGGGCCATGGAATGATGCAGGTCAAGGAATGGGGCTGACCTCTAGAAGCCAGAAAATGCAAAGAAATGAATTCTCCCTCAGAGCCTCCAGAAGGAATATAAGATTGCTTACGCTTTGATTTTATCCCAGTAAGACTTCTGACCTACAGAATTCTAAGATAATAAAGACATAAGCTATAGCCCACTAAGTTTGTGGTAATTTGTCACAGCAGCAATAGAGCACTAATACACTATCCATGTTTCTCTATCTCCACAGCTTCTACAATACATAATTGAGGGCCAGCGGAGGGCACAAACTGTCTGACTTCAAACTGCATTTCTGCTACTTAACAGCTATGGGCAAGCCATTCAAGCTTTTTGTGCCTCAGTTATCTCATCTGTAACATGAAATTATGGTAGAGTTGTTATGAAGACTCAGTGCATTGCCATATTTAAAGTCCTTGGAATAGTACTTGACATATTGTAAGCATGTTTAACTGTTTGCTACTATTACTGCTCTAATTTATATCCTGTATCATTTCAATACTCAGCTGGTCTCCCTGCTTCCCCTCTTGCCCATATAATCTCTTATTCACAGAATATTATTCACTGTAAGAATGATACATTTAAAACATAAAATCAAGTAATCTCTTGGATTATAATTCTCCAAGGGCTTCCCACTGTAATTAAATCACGTCAGAAATTCTAACCAGCGCCTGCAAGGCCTGATGTGATCTAGTCCATGACTTACCACCTAACCTCATGTCAGTCTACTGTCTCTGTTGCCTACTCGCTTTTACCAACTACTGTTCGTTTGGTTCTCCAAACTCACCAACGTGTTTCTGACTCAGGGCCTTTAACTGGGCTGTTCCCCTGCCTGGAATGCCATGTCCCATGTCTTTACTTGACTGATTCCTTTTAGAAATTCATTCAAAGCCTCCTGTTCAGAAAGGCTTTCCCTCACAGTTCAAACGAAAATAGTTGCCTCTACTATTTACTTACTTACTTCACGTATCTTCCATGAAAAGAGCCTGCTGCTGTACCCTAGTGCTCACACTATAACTTGAAAATTATAGATCATCAATAAATAGTTAGGAAATGAGTGTTATTGACAGATGAAGAGGCCATTTGTTGAGGTGTCATACTGGTGAATCCCACATATGTTCTGAATCAGATGAGCACAGTTGTAAATCCTCCCTCTCAGCAGAAAGGTTCTATCTAAAGACAAAGTAATTCATCCAGTGATGATTAATGTAAGTCTGTTTTCTCACATTTTTCTGATTATTTTTCTTGACAAGTGTCTCTAGAAACAATTTCCAGAAAACCACTGAAAAGGGACTTTAGCAGTGTATGAGACCTATATTTAATGTCCAACACTCCTTCTTTCTAAATCTTTTTTGTTTTGGGGGGTGGGAGTTGTGTGTTTATGAGATCAGGTTTTGCTGTGTCACCCCGGCTGGAGTGCAGTGGCCCCATCACAGCTCACTGCAGCCTCAACCTTCCAGGCTCAAGCAACCCTGCCATTTCAGCCTCCCGAGTGAGTGGCAGACATGCACCACCACACTTGGCTAATATTGTAATTTTTTGTAGAGACAGGGTCTCCCTACGTTGCCCAGGCTGATCTTGAACTCTATGCTCAAGAGATCCTACCATCTCAATCTCTCAAAGTGCTGGGATTCTAGGCATGAGCAAATAATTTTAAGTTGTCTGGGTTAAGAATGAAAACCTGTATGTATAATACCTACATGAAGTGAGTCCTGCCTTTAGAGTACAGCATTCCCGAGACCCACTGTTGAAAGACCTGGGACCTTACTTTCTCAGAAGATGCAAAGAAAACTGAGATACAATAGCAGAAGGAAGGCAAGCCTCACACAGTCCATAGAATAGCTACTATGAAGTCCCCACATAGTGTTAAGCTCATATGTGTGGCCATCAGTTTGCGGCAACTCTGCACCCTATTCTTCTATGTTTATTTTTTCTCTCTTCTCAGCATGAGGCTGTGCATAAATAGTAAAGAAGGTTTTTTTCAGTCACCATCTACCTAAAGCGCTTCCAGCATTTCTTTAAAATATGAATTATTGCATGGGCCTAAGTTGTATTTTCATACGGATGGGGTTTTCTGGGTCTTTCAACATATATCTCATTGGTCAATTTAGAGTGTAAGTTAATAAAAAAAGAGCTGATAACCACTCTGTGGTCATTTTAAAAACGTGACACGATGTAACACTGGGGTTTAGGGTTCACAGGAGAAAACAGACAGCTGGATGGTAATTCACTCTTTTTCCCTAAAGACACCAACATGTAACCCTGGGGTGGCCTTGTCGACATTGCAAGTGCATACCTGGCATATCATCTGACAACCCGAGAGTGCCTGCTATTACTCAGAAGAAAAGATGGTGTATCTGATAGTCTGAAAAGAACAAAGACTCCAGTTACTTCATCACTCTTGCCTGAGGGTCTGGAATTAATTGTGTTTCTTTATACCCCATCTAATTTTACAAAATCATACTTCTCCATGGCAGTTTACTAATTTACCACCTCATCTAAGATAAGACTTTGCCAACAGTAGTAACATTTAGAAAATGCTGTCAAGCCTGCTGAATATAGTCTCCCATTCCTCCAACCTCACCCCCAGCCCATAGACACACATCTACACAGCTCACTCAGAACATAAAGCAGGTTGACCCAGCCTCAAAGGACCAAAAAAAAAAAAAAAAAAAAAATCAGCATTATCTGGTGCCCCAGAAGTTTATCTTCACAACAAGAATAACTAATTCTATTCAGGCACCTCTTTGAGTATCTGCTCCAGTGTCCGTCCAATGGGTAAAGAGAAAAGAAAGAAATAATTGGTCTGCACTTCAGAAAGGCATTTCAGTATATTTCCCTTGTACACATTTGTTGTGTGCTTATTGTATAAAGGGAACTGTATGTATTACCTCCCCTCAAATATGATGGGCAAGGAAAAGAGCAGGGAAATTGCAAATTTTGAAATGAGCATGGAAATACCAAGCCTGAAGATTCTAAATGGAACATTTGGTGTTATGGTATTTGGGGAATAGAAAATGACTGGGGTTTTTGGATATTCAATTCAGTTGCATAGTCAATTTCACCAAATTCTACTCTCTGGCCTAAGGATAAGTAAGCAGGCTCAGTACACAAAGTACACAAATATCTCTAAATTTCAACATGGGAGTATGGCATATACATGAGGACTTAGAGAAGGGATGACAGGGCAAAGGTAACCAAATCTTAATAGGTGTTTCCCACTAGTCTAGTTTCTCTAGGCCATCAAGCAGTACATCCCTGATCTTTAAGCATGATATGGTATGTATGTGTGAATTGTGTGTGAGTGTGTGTGCTTGTGTGAGTGTGGGTGGAGTACAAACTACAGTACATACTACAGTATGTTTCCCTTCTGGCTCAGATTCCATTTGTAGATATAATTATTTGTTTAACATAGTCACACCATATTATGTTATGTTCTATGATTTATTAGCAAAAGCATGCTCTTTTAAACTTCATTTTCCCAAGCAATGATAATTTCTTGACATGTTTCATTACTGGGAAATGGCATAGACATTTGTTATATTCCCAGACAATAAAATATCACCCTGCTCACATACCTTCATGGAATATTAAACAAAATGAATGCCATTTGGTTTCTGTGTTTATCATATCATATTGAAAGTGAAGACGTAGGCCTTATGTTTTCTTTCCTGATAGACGAGACATTGGAAAGAATGAGTTTAGTTTACCCTTCTTTCCAACTGGCTTTACTTAGCTATTTGCAAAGCCTCCAATAGCGCTGTTAGAGTATCATTTCAATCATCCAGCTTTTCAAAAGCCATTTCCAATGTACCTTTCTTTGAAATCATCATGAAGAATAAAAATTCAAAATTTCCCCTATAAATGTGTTTCTTGTCTCAACCTCAGATTCAGTTAGTTTCAGGCAGTGATGGAAATAGCAAAGATTGGGGAGTGATCCAATGTAAGGATTACACAATTCTTCATATAAGCTGGTTGTAGACCAACTTTATGAATATGTTGTAAATATTTATCAGCCCACATACTGGATTTTTCCATATGCATATAAAGACCATATGAAATATACATTCTTTACCACTAACATATCAAAAAGTGTTATCTAGCGTGAGTGAAAGATTACATACTCACAGGGTGGTATATCCACACCCATAACCACACAGTTGCGCACATTTATTATAGAAAGACTTTTAAAATACTATGGACTTTCTATATAAAGCAGTTCATCATGGAGTATAATTTTCTTGAGTTTCATCAAAAGTATTATATATTAAGCAGGATTTTTCAAGGCTCTGCTTAGAGTTGAGTTGAAGTCCTAGCTCTCCTGGGTAGAATCAGCAGTAAACAGGGAAACATTGGTAAACACCTATTTTAGATAAGGAAAATCTGTGCAATTTTTGACATGACTATGAAAAAATAGCCTGAACATCTAAAACAACCTCAAGCTTAAAATAAAATGGATGGTCTAGGTTCTACACTTAAACTTTATTACTACCTTGTTTGAATTGAGGCCAATAAATTAATTATTCTATACATTAATTTTTCCAGTATTTCTCAGGGGAGAATAAATTTCCAGTATCTACTTTTAAAGTGGTTGGGAGAACAAAATAAAACTGTATCATCAGTGCAGCTCTCTGCTGATGGTGAGACTGTTTGCAGTTCACAGGGTTTGCTCAACTGAAGGGCCACAGTTTAATGCTTAGTTGTCACTGACTTGAAATTCATAGTAATTTTACCTTTGAATTTGTGTTTGGTAGGTGAAGTCTGATGAAACAATGAAACATGATCAGAGCAGACATAACAGATGTGAACACGCTGTGTGCAGGCTTGGGTCTTCCGGAATCCTGAGCAATGGGCAGAAACATCAACAGTTGCAGCAGCTGCCATGGCTCAGGGAGAGACTATGTGCTCTGCATGGGGGCAGCACCAAGATCACGGCTTGCCCTTCTACCCCCAAAGCCTTTCCTTATAGCATTTGTACCAAAATTAACTCTCTGGTCTGAGTAGTAGGACAGGAACTGCCTGTACTCAGGCCATAAACTTTGTCAATAAATTATTACAAAATAAACTGTGCTCATGGACATTGCACTAAAGCATATCAGAGAGTTACTAAAACTATCTGGTTTTAAAAACTTCTGCAACATTGCAGAGCAAATATCCACAGACTCAGAAACAGAAACAGTTTAAACTCATCACATTCAAAAGAAAAAAATAATATTCTTATATGAAGCTTTGGATGAACCAGTTATTAACAAGGAAGACAATTTTAAGACAAATTTTTCTGCCAAGGGATATATATTGATAGAATGCATAAACAGTTGTTCTGAATTGTATACAAATTATGAAGCCATCTTTGGTTTCTTGTATGACTGCCATAAATTATAGGAAATATTAGATAAAACAATATTTTTAGAGAAATGTTAGAGAAAACAATAAAATAAAATGCTGTTGTATATATTTACATGTAAAATTAAATTCAGACTTACGATAAACCAATTTGAATAGAGTTAAATCTTTTTAGAAAAGTTTTTCTGCAAGAATCATTAGTTCTTGGCCAGGCACTGTGGCTCACGCCTATAATCCAGCACTTTGGGAGGCCAAGGCAGGCAGATTACCTGAGGTCAGGAGTTCGAAATCAGCCTGACCAACACTGTGAAATTCCGTCTCTACTAAAAATACAAAATTAGCCCAGTGTGATGCCAAATCCCTGTAATCCCAGCTGCTTTGCAGGCTGAGACAGAAGAATCACTTGAACCCAAGAGGTGGAGGCTGAGGTAAGCCAAGATCATGCCACTGTACTCCATCCTGGGCAACAAAGTGAGACTCCATCCCATTTAAAAAAAAAAAAAAAAAAAAAAAGAATCATTAGTTCTTGATGTGCTAAAATGTGTATTTCAAAATAATGTATCAGGAATTTATCTCAATGTTCTCACAGCCTATAAAATACTACTAGCAGGTTTAGTTAACAGTTGCATCAACAGAAAGGTCCTTTTCAAAATTGAATACTATCAAGAAGTATTTGCAACTTTGCATTTGCCAAGAGGACTGGCACTGCTTTCAATTATATTAACTGAAAAATAAATTGGTAAAAGTATAAATTTTGATGACCAAATAAATGAATTTGTAGAAAATTGAGTCAGAAAAATTACATAATTAGTTGTTATACTACTAATTATTATTTATTTTAAATTATGATACCAAAATATTATTGCAATTTATAAGTTTGTATTGTTACTCATACATTACTATTATTCCTGTTATGGTTTACAAGTAATAAAATGTTTTTAAAGAAAAAGCTTTCTCTTTTAGCACGTTTTATAACATTTTTTCCCTGATTTTTTCACAAGGAGCCCTGCATTCTCATTTTGCACAGGACCCTGTAAATTATGTACCTGGCCCTGGATGGAATATAGTTTAGATTTTTGCCACAAATTTGCTGAATTCTATTTAACCAAAGTGAGGCTCATTTTTCTTTAAACATTTGAAGTATATTAATTTTATGTTCTTTATCCAATAATTCTGCCTTGTGGACATTTGTTTCCCTGTGTGTTAAATAAAATTTGATTAGTGTGTTAGTGTTCATTCAGCCCATGTATCTCTGTGACAAGCCTGTGCATCAGGGTTGAAATCTACCCCTGCAGTGGAAATTTACATTGCCTCAGCCAGGCACCCCAGGATGCTAACAGGCCACCTGAGGCTGGGGTTTTTAAAACCAGAGAGGTCACATAAAATTGGCTCTAAACCCCTGCAAGGGAGTATCTATATTATAAATTCTCAGAGATGTTATTTTTCTACCAGAGGCCAGGCAGAAAAAGACAGTTTCCTTATCATCTCTTTTGTGCAAGAATTTTTTTCCTAGTTCTCACTTTCACAAAACCAAAACACCCATCAAACAGCCCAACTCCCCTCTTTGCCCTGACCCAAGGCCTTGCACTGAATTCCGTGCCCACCTGAACTAACTGTCCAAAACCATCATTAGGTTAAGAAATCTTCAGCAAACCCGGGCAGCAGCAGCGGCGGCCTCCATGTCCCTTCGCCACATGGTTTTCATTTTCCATTTTAACTGAGTACCTCGTAATTGCAAACTACTCTGTGCATGGGAGATAATGTTGATGACGTTTTACATGCCATTTTTAAGTGTTTTATAGAACATTCTCCAATCTGGCACATTGCCAAGAAAGAAGGGTGGGTCTTCATTTTCTATTTTGCAAAATGAAGATGATTGAATTTGATGAGCCCTAAATTACAGTTCACTCACTCCTTCAATCTTCCACTCAGTGTTGGAAGACTGTGTGCTGGACAAACAGTGCAAGGTGCTAAGGATACAACGATGGATAAGACATAGCTTCTGACCCCAAAGGGTTCACAGCTTGGGAATATCGAGTTGGAAATATAATTTAAGTAAAATGCAAGAATGCAATCATAGGGTCATGCACAAGATAGCACACAGGTGTGGGATAGTGAAGGTTTTCAGCAAAAATTCAATGTAAGCTGTTTGAGAGGGTAAGTTATCCTGGTGTTTGGAGGCAGGAGACAGGAGAGTGCTGATGCTGGAGTGGAAAAGGTGATTCTAGACAAAAGGGAAAGCATGGCAAAATAACAGAGGTGAAAACCCACATGGTGGAAATAACAGCTGACTGATCCAATGAAACTCCCTTGTTCTAACCATCTTTTACAAAAGAACCTTAATAGATCTATGAAGATAGAAACTAAAAGACTATTAGGTTCTCTTGATTCTAATACTTCTTAACATAACCTAAAAGGTTTTAAGTTACATTTCTTTAACTTTGTTACTTTTTTGAAATTTTATATACACTAAAATATCCTGAAATAGCATGAGCTTGTAACATCCCAAGCATAAAAGTGTACAGCAAATTACATATTGCTTGCAGATTTAAGAACAATGTAGTTCTGATAGAAATTAATCAAACCCCTTATCTAGAGTGTTAATGAGCCCCTTAGCCAAATTGTCAAGAGAAATATTTTCCCCCATTTCCTTTCTCTGTTGTCTCAATACTTTTTCTCTTTTTTTTTTGAAAGAAAGAAAAAGAGAGGAAAGAAAGAGTGAAAGAAAAAAAAAAAAGAATGTAAGAGAGAAAGAAGAAGAGAAAGAGGGAGAGAGAATGGGATTCTTGTTCTATTGCCCAGGCTAGAATATAGTCTAAAAATGGGTATTAAAAACCTCTTTTATGCCAATAATTGTGCTTAACAATGGACACAGGAAGGAATAAAGGATGAAAATAACAAACAAGCAGCCAACCAATATTTTATTTAAACCTGTGAAATGCTATGCAATTGCTGAGGAGTGATTTACTTCCAATTATATGGTCACTTTTAAAATAGGTGTAATGTGATACTGAGAAGAATGTATGTTTTGTGGATTTGGGGTGGAGAGTTCTGTAAATATTTGTTAAGTTTACTTGTTCTAGGTCTGAGTTCAAGTCCTGGATATCCTTGTTAATTTTCTATCTCGTTGATCTGTCGACTATTGACAGTATAATGTTAAAATCTCCCACTATTACTGTGTGGGAGTCTAAGTCTCTTTGTAAGTCATTAAGAACCTGCCTTATGTATCTGGGTGTTCCGGTATTAGGTGCATATATATTTAGGATCGTTAGCTCTTCTTGTTGCATTGATCGTTTCACTACCATGTAATGTCCCTCTTTGTTTCTTATGGTCTTTGTTGCTTTAAAGTCTGTTTTATCAGAGACAAAGATTGCAGCTTCTGTTTATTTTTTCTTTCTCTCCATTTGGTTGGTATGTCTTCCTCCATCCCTCTGTTTTGAGTCTTTGTGTATCCTTGCATGTGAGATGGGTCTAGATACAGCATACCGATGGATTTTAGCTTTTTATCCAATTTGCCTG
>CAUYLG010051742.1:0-15814 GCA_963573385.1 Cacajao melanocephalus | reverse complement strand
ATATATATATATATATATATCTGTCTGACCCTTGTTTCCCAGTCATCTGATTCCCATTATTACTATTTCCCTGTGCTTTTCAACTTCTCGTAACATACAGCTTTTGTTTTACAAATTTGAGAGTGCAGAACATTTCTCAGGTCTCTACCATCAAAAAACTGCCCCTGGCTTTCCAATGCAGAAGGAGCCATTGGGTCATCTGCACTTTTTCTAAAGCAGGGTTTCTCAACCTCAGCACTATTGTCATTTGAGTCAGATAACTCTTTGTTGTGGGAGAGAGAGCCCTGTGAATTGTAGAATATTTAGCAGCATTCCTGGCTGGTATCTACTATATGCCAGTAGCTCTCCTCCAATTGTGACAGTAAAAAATTCTCAGGCCAGCATGGTGGCTCATGCCTGTAATCCCAGCACTTTGGGAGGCCAAGGCGGGCAGATCACCTGAGGTCAGGAGTTCAAGATGAGCCTGCCAACGTGATGAAACCCTGTCTCTACTAAAAATACAAAAATTAGCCAGGTGTGGTGGCATGTGACTGTAATCTCAGCTACTCGGGCGGCTGAGGCAGGAGAATCACTGGAATCCGGGAGGCGGAGGCTGCAGTGAGCTGAGATTGCGCCACTGCACTTCAGTCTGGGCGACAGAGAGACCGTCTAAAAAAAAAATTATCTAGACATCGCTGAATGTCCCTGGGGTTGGGGGAGAAGTGGGGGAGCAAAACGGCTACTGGTTAGAATCACAAATCTAAAGGAAAGCTCTTATTTTCCCAAATGCACTGGGTATCATTTCTTTCTGCAATGTTTCAGGAATACCTACCATATACTTTTGTAAGTTTTGGTAACATCTATTCCTTGAATTTTCAGTGACACAGGAAGAGGTACAATTTAAACCAGAATCCCTCTGTAAGAAGCTGTTCTCAGATCATAAAGAGCTGGAAGGATTAATAAAGACCCTGATACATCCTTGTTCTCGGGGGATTGTGATATTTTCTAGAAGCTGGGCTGGTGATGTTGGCTTCAGGAAAGAACGGAATGTCCTGTGTGATGCTCTCCTAATAGCAGTTAACAGCCCCCTGGTACTCTATACAATCTTAATAGACCCCGATTGGCTTGGAGGACGTGAATATGTCCGAAACACAGCTCATCAGTTAAAGCAGAAACTGCAAACTGTTGGTGGTTACACAGGGAAAGTGTGCATCATTCCAAGGGTGATACACCTGGCCAGCACACAGAGTAGACCTGGTGAGATTCCCCCGCGCTACCCGAGGTCCTACAGGCTTGCTGATGAGGAGGAAATGGAAGACTTGCTGCAGGCTCTTGTGGTCGTCTCCCTGTACTCCAGATCTCTTCTGAGCGACCAGCTGGGCTGTGAGTTTTTCAACTTGCTCATAATGGAGCAGAACCAGTTGCTTTCTGAGAGCCTTCAGGAGACACGTGAATTATTTATCTACTGCTTTCCAGGAACCAGGAAGACAGCCCTAGCCATACAAATCATGGAGAAAATTAAGGACTTGTTTCACTGCAAACCAAAAGAGATCCTCTATGTTTGTGAAAGTGACTCCCTAAAGGATTTTGTGACGTAAGAGTTTTACCGACTAAACACACACAAAAATATATTTAATCAGTCTTTTCAAAAGTGTCACAAAAGTAATTTGTGTTTTTAGTTTAAGTTTTTGCAATGCCTTAGCTGCATAAGTGTAAGAGCACAAACTATACACACATTTCCAAATAATCAGGGAATTGAGCTGCAAACAGGAAATTTATAATGTTCAACCTTAAATAGCTCATTATAAATAACTCAGAGGTACATAACTTAAATTTATAGAACCAGAAACATTTTTTTTTCACAATCCATGGCCTTAATTTTAAGAAAAATAGAAATGAACCAATTTTACTTTAAGTATACTTTTTGTTTGATATGTAATGTTTTAAAGTCATAGCGTGTTTCTGCTAATTAGACATTGCACCTAGCCTAAACTTGAATTTAAATACAATTTGCATAAAATATTTTCATTTTTGAGTTGTTCTGCATCAGTAATTTTAGAAAATACACAAATTCGCTGATTTAAATCTCCAGCTTTTAGTAAAGTGAGGGTAAAATCATTATTATTTTTGATTTGGTTTTGTTATTCAACAAATCTTTTTGAGCACCGTCTCTACTAAAAATACAAAAAAAAAAAAAAATTAGCTGGGTATGGTGGCACATGCCTGTAGTCCCAGCTACTAAGGAGGCTGAGGCAGGAGAATCGGTTGAACCCGGGAGGTGGAGGGGTTGCAGTGAGCTGAGATCACGCCATTGCACTCCAGCCTGGGCAATAAGAGCGAAACTTTGTCTCAAAAACAAACAAACAAGCAAACAAACAAAAGATGTAACGAATTTGTCTTCAGGATTGCAAAAAGTAGAAATGGACTACTAATAGAAATAATACAGTCTGTTACCTGGGCTCATTTCAGAAGTTTCACATGCAGACTTAACTGGATAACCCCAAAGAGCAGGGTATAAAATTATGCATTCTGTCTGTCAGGTAACTTGTAATTAGAACAGTTTTGTGGTATTCACACTATTGAATCAATGACTCAGCCTGTGGGTGAGCATCAGCCTCTGATTTTATTCCAGAGTAATGAATGCTGATATTCCCTTTGTTGATATGGCTCAAGCTCTGTTTTCTCTTTCCTCCTTACAGCCAACAAACCATCTACCAAGCTGTGACCCGGAAAACTTTCATGCAAGGGGAGTTTCTAAAGATTAAACACATAGTGATGGATGAGACTGAGAATTTCTGTAGCAAACACGGCGATTGGTACATGAAGGCTAAAAACATTACCCATCCAAAGGTGAGGCGGGCTGAGAGTGAAAACCATCACCATGGGATTCTTTGGCTTTTTCTTGACCCTTTTCAAGTCCATCACGCAAATGTCCATGGCCTTCCCCCTCCATCTGCTCAGTTTCCTCGAAAAACAATCACCAGAGGGATACACTGTGCTCTGGAAATAGCAGAGGTCATGAAAGAAGAAATGAAGAGGATACAAGAAAATCCTCCCTCCAACATGTGTCCAGACACATTAGCATTGTTCAGGGAGACTGCCTATGAGGAAGCCATGCGTGCCCACGCTCTGCCTGGGGTGTGTGAGACAAAGACTAACCTGACAATGGAACAAATAGCTCACTATGTGGCAAGAAAATGTCACAGCCTGTTCCAGTATGGCTATCTGCCCAAAGATATAGCAATTCTGTGCAGGAGAGGGGAGGACAGAGGACGCTATAAGCTTGCACTGCTAAAAGCAATGGAATTAACTGAGACCCACAGAGCATCAGAGGTTGTGTTTAGCCAGGCCACTGGTGTTTTCGGAAGTCACATTGTTTTAGACAGTATTCAGCAATTTTCAGGCCTGGAGAGGACTGTCGTGTTTGGGCTTAATCCAGAATGTGACCAGTCAGAGGAATTTCATAAGCTCTGCTTTGCCTCAAGAGCCATTAAACACCTCTACCTGCTTTATGAAAAGAGAGCAGTCTTCTGAAAATTATTACAAATAATACAGGAGGCAGGAAGAGCAGAGTCGTTTCTCCTAGACAGGTGGCAGTGATTCCTTTTTAATATGGCAAGTTAGGAAACCAAGGCACATCAGTATTTCCTGGAGCCACAGAAATATCTCTTAGGGCTGAGCCTTCTATTCTATTTTAATGCCACTGGCCTTTTCACAGTCTCCTTCACCTCCTACCTATACAATTACAGCAGACTTATAATTAGTCCCCTATCTCCAGCTTTCCTACTCAATCCAGCTGTCATCAAACAGAATTCTCCTCAGAGAACTGACTTTATGTAATACCTTGCTAACATATCTTCAGTGAGTCCCCACAGCCTTCAAACCTAATCAATTTTTAAGGCTTTCATTAATATGACCTGACTTGCTTTCCCAATCACATCCTTTATTATATCTCTATCTCCCAGTGTTTCTCATGCACCCCAGCCTACCTGGCCTATTTTTTGGGTGGTGGTATGGTGCCCTCCAGGCAAGTTACTTTGCTTTTGTTGCAAAAGCAGCCGGTTGACTGGCACCTTATGCTGGCTATGGGTCTCAAGCTTTCCAGGTCCAGAACTCAATTGCCTTTTTGCACCAAGTCTAGATCAGTCTCTTGGAGATGCTTTATGCTAATTAAGCTCACAAAGGACCAATTCATAAATGAAAATGCTACTCTGTTAATTTATAGTGAGGACCATAGTAATAAGTGAGCCAGGTGCTTTTGCTAATCAGTGCCCTCAACAGTAATATAGGAAGCCAAATTATATGAGCATAGCCTTGCAGGAAGGGAAGCTAGTAATTTGATTCAAATATTAAAAGTCTTCAGGCTGTATTAGACGATTGCAATATCTATTAGGTTGGTGTGAAAGTGCAAAAACCGCAATTACTTTTGAACCAACCTCATATAAAATAAAATTGAAATCATTTCTAAAATAAAGATATTTCCATCACAAGGACTAGACAAGTCAGTTTACAGGTTTACAAGCAAAAGCAAATTTAGAATGCTAAGGATAACTACTTTTCATTATTCTCTGCCCTCAGACGAAATATTTTTTCTGTACTGATTACTAAAGTTTCCAGGTTGATCACCAACTCTTTCCTCACTGCCCCCGACATATACAAACTGGGTGTCAACTTTACCACCGATGCACCCCCACACATCCCTGACTCCTGGTCTGCGCCGGTGCCATTTTCTCAGTCTTTAAACCCTTTTCTGTCCCCTCCACCTTTGAAATCCTTGTCAATCAAATCCTTGTTCAAATGCCTATTACCTCAATTAAACTTTTACTGCCTCCCTAAGTGAAATTTTCCAATGTAAATGATACATATTAGAAATAAAATCAAAGTTTCCTTTTTCTAGTCAGCTCCCCAAATGGCTGAGCCAATCCTGTGCTCTTCAAAATACTCTTGCTTTTGCAAGGATTTTTAAACTGCTTTGGAAGTATTCTTATTTCCGAACTGTTTTTAACTTCTAGAAAAGCTTAGGACAACTTGATTGACTCTGGGGAGGCTTGAATCCAGGAGAACATGGGGGAAATTTTGGTTATAATTTTAGATAAAGCCCCTCAGCCTTCCAAGAGGTGGAAGAGCAGGCAGGGTTTCTAGAAGCTCTCTTAGCTGCCTTTCTGAATTGTTTAGATCCATTAGAAAAGCTAGCCTGCATGTAGGCATGGATTAAAGAGAAAAACCTCTCCCTTGCTTCCCACTGCTCTAATTACCTGGTGTTTCTTCCTTTTTACCTTTCCTTGGGGGCTTTAGGGTACTTTTGGGTAGAATGAAATGAAGTTTAGCAATTAGTTTTGCAAAAGATGCCAGTGCACTAACATTTTGATGAGGGAGATGCACCACTGCACTCCAGCCTGGGCGACAGAGTGAGACTCTGTCTAAGAAAGAAAGAGCTTGAGTACAGGTGCCAGATCAACTCTGGCCTTGAATTCCAACTCCATTCTTAATTGGCTGGATGACCTTGAGCAAGTTACTTTACCTCTTTAAGATTCAGTTTTCTCATCTATAAAATAGAGATAAAATTCATACCTATGGCTTAAGATAAAGATGAAGATTGAAAGTTAATATTCCATTTAGGCTGACTACGGTGGCTCACACCTGTAATCCCAGCATTTTGAGAAGCCGAGGCAGGCAGATCACTTGAGCCCAGGAGTTTGAGACCAGCCTGGGTAACATGGTGAAATCCCATCTCTACAAAAACAACAACAACAACAACAACAACAACAACAAACTGAAATTAGGCATGTGGCACATGCTGGCAGTCTCAACTACTTTGGGGCTGAGGTGGGAGGATAACTTGAACCCAGGAAGTCAAGGCTACAGAAAGCCACGATAGGGCCAGTGTACTGCAGCCTGGGGGACAGAGAATGATACTGCCTGAAAACAATAAAAATAATAAATAAATATGACACTGGCCGGGCATGGTGGCTCACACCTGTAATTCCAGCACTTTGGGAGGCTGAGGCGGGTGGATCACTTGAAGTCGGGAGCTCAAGACCAGCCTGGCCAACATGGTGAAACCCCGTCTCTACTAAAAATACAAAAAAATTAGCTGGGTGTGGTGGTGCGCGCCTGTAATCCCAGCTACTTGGGAGAATGAGGCAGAAGAATCGCTTGAGCCCAGGAGGCAGAGGTTGAAGTGAGCCAAGATCGATGCATTGCACTCCAGCCTGGATGACAGAGCAAGATTCCATCTCAAAAAAAAAAAAAATTAAAATTGAAAAAATAAAATAAAAATGACATTTATATAAAGCATAGTATGTGGAAAGCTGTCAATAGATTTTAGATCTTACTAGCTCCAATTTACAGCTGAGGAGGCTATGACTTAAAAGACAAATACTTAGGCCCAGTTTCGACAGCTCATGCCTGCAATCCGAGCACCTTAGGAGGCCAATGCCAGGGGATTGCTTGAGGCCAGGAGTTTGAGACCAGCCTAGGCAATATAGAGAGACCCTGTCTCTACAATTTTTTTTTAATTAGCAGGGCATGGTGGCACGCACCTGTAGTCCAACTACTTGGGAGGCTGAGGTGGAAAGATTGCCTAAGCCCAGGAGTTCAAGGTTGCAGTGAGCCATGATCATACCACTGCACTCCAGCCTGGACAACACAGCAAGACTCTATCTCTAAAAATAAACAAATAAGTAAACAAATAAATAAATAATCCACACCTTACCCAAGATCACAGAACTGGTAAGTTCTGAATCTGAGATCTGAACTCATGTCTGTCTGACTCCAAATTCCATGTTAGCTTCTATGTTCTTCTGCCTGCCTGTACATCATAGTTAAAGGCATAAGTCTCCTTCCATGTTGACAGTAATTCATTTGATTTTACGTTGAGACTTGGATCAAATACACTTAGAATATTGATGGTATTCTTAGCCTCTAAAATTTTCCTACAAAATCGACATGATTACTTAAATGACTTACAGAATAGGAAACGTTCAGAGAAAAGCATTTTATATAATAAGAAACATAAAAGATATACCTGTCATTACAAGTTCTATGTAATGATATTATAGAAAGATTAGACAATAGAGAACCACAAAAGAAAATTCGATCCCTATTATTACTGCCACATCATGCAGTTGTTTTCATTTTTGCTTGTTCATTTCCAGGGCTAGTCCACCCGGCAGATATATTTTAGCAGAGTTGTAATCATTGCATACATTCCATTTTATATCCTGTTTGGGTTGATTGTTCTGGTGACCCCTTTCTTTGCAATCTCCCATATAGTATATGAGGCATTTCCCACATTGCAGCCTAGGGAGAGGTGGTTCTTGATGCCTTTGAGCAAGGAGCCACGATTATCAGAGCAGTAGCACCCTTTATGTTCCAGTTGGTTTCATGAGCAGCCTGAACTCATGCCTATAGAGAAGAAGACGATGATGGGCAAGTAAAGGAGGAAAAAGCTCTTCACCTACCTCCATAAAATATGGGGTAGGGTGGGCTGGGTGGTGGGGTAGACATTTTAGGGAACTGTGCAACAGAGCAACACAATTAGGATAGAAACGATCTTCTTTCCTTGCTTCCCCACGGGTCACTGTGGGAAGCTGGCATGTGGGTGTACCCTCCTTGTGCAGTTGCCAGGCACAGAACTCAGGAAGTCTGTAAAGCAAACCTCTGTTTGGCCAAAGGTACCAAATGGTGGCAGAATCTATTGCTCTCAAATATTACATTTTGGCATAAGGATTATTTTGAGCTGAAGGCACTTGAAAATAGCAGAAGCACATGAGGATGCAAAGGCATAAAAATAATATAATGGACACTGAGGACTTAGGGAAAGGGTGGGAGAAGGGTGAGGGATAAAAGACTACACGCATTGGGTACAGTGTACGCTGTTTGGGTGATGGATGCACCAAAATCTCAGAAATCACCACTATAGAACTTATCCATGTAACCAAATACCACCTGTTCCCCCAAAACTGTTGAAATAATAATAGCAGATGCAAAAAGGGAATCTTAATCTTTTTTCTTCCTGAAAGCAGGAGATAAAAGTCCCATGTGAAAGATGACTTCCCTGTACCAGGAGAAGGAAAAACATTCTTTGACAGGGGTCATAGCCAAGATAACTTGGTACAAACAGACCTTGCTAAAATAACCCTTATCTTCCTTTGCCTCCACACATAATTTAATGTAATTACGTTTCCACAATTGCACTCTTTGCTCATCCTACGCATAAGCATTTAGGTTTTGCAACTTCTTTAGGTCTTCAATTATCTGTAGGGGCTCCTATATGTAAAAATCTGTATGTTTTTCTCTTGTTAATCTGTCATAGGTCAATTTAATTCTCAGACCTAGCCAAAATCCCTAGGAGGACAGAGGTAAAATTTTGTCTCCCCTGTGGTTTCTGGCAATGAAAATGGGACACTAAAAGCTTGGGATGCGCCACTCACTTCAGAGCCTGTGGATAGGCCACGTTCCATAATGTCCTCTATCAGTCCCTGACCACAGCAGCCTGAAGTTCCTAGATAATCATGTATAAAGTACAAGAAAGCTTTAATCAAGGCTTAACATTCAATAAGACTAATATCTAATCACTCATGATACTTATTTCTAACTAGATTATTCTTTCTATGTTTTATTTATTAAACAGGAATTGGCTGAGGCTACAGTCTCCTGCTTTGGCACTTATGAGACTTTCCTCCCACAGTATAAATGCATAATTAAGCAAAAGAGAAAAATGACTGTACAGGTTTCGGCACAATTCTGAGTCTTCAGAGCCCCCTCCTCACCACAGCACTGTTAAGTTTTATTGATTTGCACAACCACTCTCAAATACAATTCTTTGAAATAAAAAAGACAGAATCCTTGATCTTCCTTTTTCTCCATTTGTCAGATTTACCACCTCCCTTGGCCTCCTTCATTTCCCCCACTATCCACCTAAGAATGTATAATCCAAAAGTTTAACTACTTTCTTACCAATGTTCTAAATTCCTATGGCTCACTCCCCTTCAAACTTTTTTGGAGGTAAAGGTTCTATTTTTTAATGTTATGAATTATTTCAAACTTACAGAGAAATAAAGAGAACAATATAATAAACACCAATGTGTCTGCCACTCTAACTGATGAGGTCAATTTAATAACTTATCATGGAAACTTTAAAAATATGCACAAGAGAGAGAATGAGATCGTGAATTCCCACTTATCCATTACCCACTTTCAATAATCATTGTATTTTGCTAGTAAGTGGTACCACTAACCACCCAGTTGCCCAAGTCAAAACCTCAGTTAACCACACTTTAGCCCTTTCTCCCTATTTCTATCTAGTCAATCACAGCACTATGTTCATTTTATTTTCTAAATATCTCTCAGAGGTGCTCAATTATTTTAATTCCCACTGCTACTATTCAGGCCCCCACCACCATCATCCTCACAGGATTACTGCAAAACCCTCCCTACTGGTTTACTCCTCTTTCATTGGTTCTCCACCCTGGATTAATAATGTGCCTCTACCCCTTAAAAAATTATAATACAGCTGTGTGCAGTAGCTCATGCCTATAATCTAAGCGGAAGCTGAGGCCAGCAGATCACTTGAGGTCAGGAGTTCGAGACCAGCCTGGCTAACATGGTGAAAGCCTGTCTCTACTAAAAATAAAGAAATTAGCTAGGCATGGTGGCATGTGCCTGTAATCCCAGCTATTCAGGAGGCTGAGGCAGGAGATTGCTTGAACCCGGGGAGTAGAGGTTGCAGTGAGCCAAGATTGCGCCACTGCACTCCAGCCTGGCGACAGAGCAAGACTCTGTTTCAAAAAAAAAAAAAAAAAAGAAAGAAAGAAAGAAAAAAATTACAATACAGTAAAATTAACTTTTTTGGTGTATAGTTCTATGAGTTTTAACACATTTTTTAGAGATGTTAAGTCTTGTTATGTTGTGAGGATATAGAACAGCTTCATAACCATAAACAACTTCTTTGTGCTACTCCTTTGTAATCACATTCTCCCCCTTCTCATAACCCTTGGCAACCACAGATCTGTTTTTCGTCTATCATGTGTCTTTAAGAAATGTCTGTCTGTTCATGCCACTCCCATCCTTAAAACTCTTCTTTGGTTTTCCACTGTTGTAAGTAGTGGCCCTTTTCTAATTCCCTAGCCTCCTCTTTCACCATCTGTCACGTCACAGTCTCCTGAGTAGCTGGGATTACAGGAGCCCACTACCACACCCGGCTAATTTTTTGTATTTTTAATAGAGACAAGGTTTCACCATGTTGGCCAGGCTGGTCTCCAACTCCTGACCTCAGATGATCTGCTTGCCTCAGCCTCCCAAAGTGCTGGGATTATAGGTGTGAACCACCACCGCTGGCCCTCCATCACTCTGAGCATTTATCTCCCTTCCCTTCCTCCCTCTTTCCCTCCCCTCCCTTCCCTTCCCTTCCCTTCCCCTCCCTTCCCCTCCCCTCCCCTCCCCTCCTCTCCGGTCCCCTCCCCTTCCCTCCCCTCCCCTTCTCCTTCCCTCCCTCCCTCACTCCCTCGTTCCCTCGTTACCTCCTTCCTTCCTTCCTTCCTTCCTGGAAGTGTAGTGGCATGATATTGGCTCACTGCAACCTCCACCTCCCGGGTTCAAGTGATTCTCCGGCCTCAGCCTCCTGAGTAGCTGGGATTACAGGTGCCCACCACCATGCCCAGCTAATTCACCACACCTGGGTAATTTTTGTATTTTTAGTGGAGACGGAGTTTCACCCTGTTGGTCAGGCTGGTCTCGAACTCCTGACCTCAAGTGATCTGCCTGCCTTGGCCTCCCAAAGTTCTGGGTTCTGGTATTACAGGTGGGAGCCACTGGGCCCAGCCAAAATTTATTTCATCATCATAAGATACACTTTTTTTTGAGACCGTGTCTAGTTCTGTCACCCAGGCTGGAGTGCAGTGGCACAATTTCGGCTCACTGCAATCTCCTCCTCCTGGATTTAAGCATTTCTCCCATCTCAGCCTCCTGAGTAGCTGACACTGCAGGTGCTCACCACCATGCTCAGCTAATTTTTGTATTTTTATTGGAGATGGGGTTTTACCATGTTGGCCAGGCTGGCCTCTAACTTTTGACCTCAAGCGATCTACCTGCTTTGGCCTCACAAAGTGCTGGGATTATAAGGGTGAGCCACAGCACCTGGCTGAGATTCATTTTTCAATGGTTTCAATTACAGAATGAACATAAATCATCTTTTATGGCAGAATTCTTACCCAGGTTTGGTCATCAATGTAGGAGAAATGACTCTTGGAGAAGTAAATAGTAAAAAACTGCAGAAAACTCAGAGAGACCAAGAAAGGGTGTGAGTTATGTGGGCTGAGTGTGCTTTATTAAACTCTGGGGGGAGTGATTCAGATGGCCAAGAAGGATGAGTGTCTTGTGGAGATGAGACTGGATTTAGAACAGTCTCTGAGGGAGCTTATTCAGTCTTCAGATTTGCAGGCTTTTTTTGAGCCCAAGCAACAAGGAAGGTGTTACAACATTTTTGTTAAATCTTGGAGTAGTGATCCTTTACCTGAAGACAGTTCCTTCAAGCCCCACAGTTGCAGCCTGAGATCTTCACTATATTGTAGATCTAGTGTTTTCCATGGATCCAAGAGAGGCATTCTATTTCTTAAAAACCAAGAAAAGCAATGCAAAATCTTGGGGGAAAAACCTTCTGGTAAAGTTCTCAAGGTTACATCAAGACCTCAATAACTCAAATTTTGCTGACTGTTCCAAAAATACTGTGGGTAACCCCCCATATAGGTACCAAGGAAGGAGAGCTAAGCAGAATCCTGGCACAATTGACCTGGAGAATATCTCAGTTTATAGTGTTACTACTCAGTTATTTCCCTTTATACAATCCTCTATATATAATCATATATTAGTTCATAGTATGAGTGCCTAAAGAATATCTTACCACTCAGTTATTTCCACATATATATGTGTATATATATATATATATATATATAACTATATCTTAGTTTATAATCGGAGGAATGCCTAGAGTAGATACAGTACAGAGCATGAATTAAGGAATAAGCAGCTTATAATCGGAGGAATGCCTAGAGCAGACACAGTGCAGAGCATGATTTAAGGGAAAAACAGTTATACCAGGAGAAGAATCCATGGCCTAGGTGGCAGCGTTCAATATTGTAAACATACCCGCTGTATGGCAGGCTTGGGGCAAGAGCCACTCCTCCTGATAAAGGAGTTATAGGACCTTGCTTCTGTTCTTGTGGAAGGCTGCCCTCAGATTGGCAATTGCACCTTGGTGACTTAACTTTATCAGCTCTTGTTACTGTGCTGCTCAAAAAGCATTCCCCTATAGAACTCATTGGTAGCTGCCAGCAGGTGGCTGGCAGCTCTGTCACAGCTATGTGACTTAAAGCATCCTCCTATAAATCTTCTTAGTAGCTTGTCCGTAGATAGAGGTATTGCACATTGCACCCTCTTCACTGTGCATGGCCCACTTCCATGCCTTGGTGACCTAATGGAGGTGGACCCCCTACTGCACACGGCCCTTGCCTCGATGACCTAATGGGGATGGACCCCTTGTTTTATTGCTCACCACCCTATCACTATCCTTAAAGATGACTTCACTCACTGCTCTGCCCCCTAACCTATACACAATAAATACTCATGCTTCTGGACATTCGGGGCCTCACCTGACTCTGCTTATAGGCGGCATGGCCCCCCAAGCCCAGCTGCGTTTTCCTTGTACTTCCGTGTCCTGTCTCTTTATTTCTCAGATCCTGTGTCTCAGCACAGCATCAGGGACACCCCATGACCCTGTGGGGCCCTCAGCCCCACAAAGACCATCTGATATATGGTGAAACTTTGCCTTTTCCTGAATTTCAATTTGTAGAATTTAAACAGTTTTCTACCAAACTTGTTCAAGAACACATAGAAAACATAATTCCAGAGTATGTGTCTGCATTTGCAAATACTGGGGAGGTTATCTTTTTATTGGAGTGCAGGACAATTTGGCAATATTGGAATTACAAATGCATTTACCCTTTAGGACTTACATATATATATATATATATATATATATATATATATATACACACACACACACACACACATATATACACACACATATATATATGTACACACGCACACACAAGGTTATTCATCATAGTAGTGTCATAATAACAAAAGATTGGGGGGAAAATCCCAAGTGTCCATCGATAGGGACTAAATATGATACATTCATAAAATAGCATGTTAGATGTTAAAAAAAAAATAAGGAAGTTCTTTGTGTATTGATATGGAAAGGAGTCCAACCTATAGTGCTAAGTTAGTCTCATGCCACATAACTGTTCTTTGTTTGCCTGTGGCAAGCAGAAGACTTTTTAATGGGGGGAGCCTCATATTGGTCTGTAAGTGATGCAAGAATTCTGCTTCAGGACAAATAGCTCTAAGAGTCTCTCAGTCCAGGACAGTTGAAAATTCGCTGTCAAAAGAGTGGATATTTATTATATAAGAAGGGAAAATATTTGTTTGTATTTGCATAAAAAATTTTTGAAGCATAGGCAAGAAACTTTAAAAAAGCATCTGTGGTAAGGGAGAAAGGTGAGATTGGGAAGGCAGGAAATGGGGAAGCTGGGAGTAGAAGTGCTTTGGTATTTGGCATGGAATATGTTCTAAAATTATTTTTTGGGGGGCACAGAGTTATGTTTTATCGCCCAGGCTGGAATGCAGTGGCACAATCTCAGCTCACTGCAACCTGTGCCTCCAGGTTCAAGTGACTCTTCTGCGTCAGCCTCCCAAGTAGCTGGAACTACAGGTGTGTACCACTATGCCTGGCTAATTTTTGCATTTTTAGTAGAGATGGGGTTTCACCATGTTGGCCAGGCTGGTCTCAAACTCCTGAACTCAAGTGATCCGCTCACCTCAGCCTCCTGAAGTGCTAGGATTACAGGCATGAGCCACCACTCAAAGCCCTAAAATTATTTTATTAAAAGAGAGTTTTTATGCTTGGAGCACTTTTATTATTAGATTTTGAACACTAATGGTGTTAGACAAAAAGTTTGTTTTCGTTTTGCAGCTGGACTCCAGATATTAAGAATAGAGGTGTTCTGGCTGGGTGTGGTGGCTCATACCTGTAATCCCTGCACTTTGGGAGGCCAAGGCAGGCAGATCACTTAAGGTCAGGAGTTTGAGACCAGCCTGGCCAACATGGTGAAACCCTGTCTCTTAAAAATACAAAAATTAGCCGGGCATGGTGGCACATGCCTGTCATCCCAGCTACTCAGGTGGCTGAGACATGAGAATCACTGGAACTCAGGAGGCAGAATTTGCAGTGAGCCAAGATGGCACTACTGCACTCCAGCCTGAGTGACAGAGCTAAAAAAAAAAAAAAAAAAAAAGAATAGAGATGTTCTTAGTACACTAATTGTTAGAATTGATTGACAATAATTTGGCTTCAGATTAAACACTGTCAATGCTTCTCTTGGAAGAAAGGCAATGACTGTCTCAAACAGAAATTTTGTCAATTACTGGAGTTATTAGTATTAAAGAAAGTTGGGGCCTGAGGGGGTAGGTCTGAATCAAGCAGCCCCAAAGACCTTCCTTTTTTTTTTTTGAGACAGAGTCTCACTCTGTCACCCAGGCAGTGGTACAATCTTGGCTCACTGCAACCTCTGCCTCCCAGGCTCAAGTTATTCTACTGCCTCAGCCTCCCAAGTAGCTGGGATTACAGGCATTTGTGAGTATGCCCAGCTAATTTTTTGTATTTTTAGTAGAGATAAGGCTTCACTATGTTGCCCAGGCTGGTCTCGAACTCCTGAGCTCAGGTGAGCCTCCCGCCTTGGTCTCCCAAAACGCGGGGATTACAGGAGTGAGCCACCATGCCCAGCCCCAAAGACCTTTCTCTTAATATCCTGTACCCTCAAGAGTCCTCACCTGATACCCTATGGTTTGAGAAAAACTGCTCTGGCCCCCCTCTCATGTTTTTAAAGATTCTCTAGCCTCACAGTGAAATTAGTACCTGGAAGGGTCACAATGCTCTGTAGGAGTCCCAAGGATGCAAGGAATTTCCCAAGGTCAAAGGCATAATAAACATGTGAGTTTAGATGAGGTTTACTAGACATTTCAAAGCTTCCTTTCCTTTATAATTGTAATATAATAATGTTTATAGAAGAATATCTGAAATATCTGTAATTAATAATCAAATCCATTAATCAATTAATTATAATTAATTGTCATAATCAATAGGATTATTCCTCTTCCCCTAATTTATCATTCTTTTCACATACAGTCCCACTAGGACATTTGCAATATACTCCGGAGTCCCTCTGGAAGGACCTGACCTCACAGCATGAAGGACTAGAGAAGTTAATAAATGAGCAAATGCAACCTTTCTTTCGGGGAATTTTGATCTTCTCTAGAAGCTGGGCTATGGACCTGAACTTGCAGGAGAAGCCGGGAGTCATCTGTGATGCTCTACTGATAGCACAGAACAGCGCCCCCATTCTCTACACCATTCTCAGGGAGCAGGATGCCAGGACTACTGCGCTGGCACTGCCTTTACTTTGAAGCAGAACCTGGTGAACGTGGGGGGCTACACCCGGAAGGTGTGTGTCAGGGCCAAGGTCCTCTGCCTGAGTCCTGAGAGCTGCACAGAGGCCTTGGAGGCTGCAGTGTCTCCAATGAATTAACCCCCGTCCTATCGCCTTGCGGGCACCCAGCACATGGAAGCCCTGCTGCAGTCCCTTGTGATTGTCTTGCTTGGTTTCAGGTCTCTCTTGAGTGACCAGCTCGGCTGTGAGGTTTTAAATCTGCTCACAGCCCAGCAGTATGAGATATTCTCCAAAAGCCTCCGCAAGAACAGGGAATTGTTTGTCCA